>JAGIQG010000031.1:26093798-26265489 GCA_024679065.1 Sphyrna mokarran
TTAGAGGGGTCAGTTTTCGTACAAAGTGTGCAGGAAGGTTTTTTGACTCAGTATGTAGATAGGCCAACTAGAGGTGAGGCTACATTGGATTTGGTGCTGGGCAATGAGCCAGACCAGGTGTTAGGCTTGGAAGTTGGTGAACATTTTGGTGATAGTGACCACAATTCGGTTACGTTCACCTTAGTGATGGATAGGGATAGGCATGAAGCTGGGGGCAGTAGTTATAGCTGGGGGAATGGTAATTATGAGGCCATAAGGAGGGAATTAGGGTGCATATAGATTGGACTAGGAAACTACAGGGACTGGGAACATCTGGAATGTGGAGCTTATTCAAGGAGCAGCTGCTGCGAGTCCTTGATAAGTATGTCCCTGTCAGGCAAGGAGGAAATGGTCGAGTAAGGGAACCTTGGTGTACGAAAAAAGTTGATTTGCTGGTTAAAAGGAAAAAGGAGGCTTATGTCAGGATGAGGCTTGAAGGCTCGGTTAGTGCAATGGATAGCTATAGATTAGCCAGGAGGGAGCTAAAGAGTGAATTGAGGAGAGCTAAGAGGGGACACGAGAAGACTTTGGCTGATAGGATTAAGGAGAATCCTAAAGCTTTCTTAGATATGTTAAGAATAGACGATTGGTTTAGGGCAAGATTAGGGCCAGTCATAGACAGCAGTGGGAAGTTGTGCGTGGGGGAGCCTGAAAGAGATTGGAGAGGTACTGAATAAATATTTCTCTTCGGTTATTCATGCAGGGTGATGTAAATGTAGTTATGGAGAACACTGAGGTACAGGGTAGCAAACTGGAAGGTATCGAAGTAGATAGGGAGGATGTGCTAGATATTCTCGAGGGTTTGAAGTTGGATAAGTCCCCTGGGCCGGACGGGATTTACCCTAGGATTCTCTGGGAGGCAAGAGAGGAGATTGCAGAGCCTCTGGCTCTGATCTTCAGGTCGTCGTTGGTTACGGGTGTGGTTCCGGAGGACTGGAGGATAGCGAATGTGGTCCCGTTGTTCAAGAAGGGGAAGAGAGACCTTCCAGGGAATTATAGGCCAGTGAGTCTTACTTCTGTGGTGGGCAAAGTTATTGGAGAGAATTATTAGGGATAGGATTTATAGTTATTTAGAGAGTAATGAATTGATTGGAGATAGTCAGCATGGTTTTGTGAAGGGTAGGTCGTGCCTTACTAACCTCATTGAGTTTTTTGAAAAAGTGACTAAGGAGGTGGATGGGGGTAAGGCGGTTGATGTGGTATATATGGACTTTAGTAAGGCGTTTGATAAGGTGGCCCATGGAAGACTTCTGCAGAAAATGCAGATGTATGGGATAGAGGGTGATTTAGGTAATTGGGTAGGAATTGGCTAGAGATAGAAGACAGAGGGTGGTGGTTGATGGGAGATATTCATCTTGGAGTTCGGTGACAAGTGGTGTACCTCAGGGGTTGTTTTGGGGCCCCTGCTGTTTGTAATTTTTATAAATGGTCTGGATGAGGGTATTGAAGGATGGATTAGTAAATTTGCAGATGACACTAAAGTCGGTGGAGTGGTAGATAGTGAAGAGGGGTGTTATAGTTTGCAGAGGGACTTGGACAAGTTGCAGAGCTGGGCCGAGAGGTGGCAAATGGAGTTTAATGTGGAAAAGTGTGAGGTAATGCACTATGGCAGAAATAATAAATGTGTAGAGTATAGGGCAAATGGTAGGATTCTTAGTAGTCTAGATGAACAGAGGGATCTTGGTGTGTATGTGCATAGATCCCTGAAAGTAGGCAGTCAAGTCGAGAAGGTTGTTAAGAAGGCATATGGAGTCTTAGCTTTTATTGGTAGGGGGATTGAATTTCGGAGCCGCAACGTCATGTTGCAACTGTACAAAACTCTAGTGCGGCCGCACTTGGAGTATTGTGTGCAGTTCTGGTCCCCACATTATAAGAAAGATGTGGAGGCATTGGAGAGGGTACAGAGGAGGTTTACCAGGATGTTGCCTGGTATGGAGGGCAGGTCTTATGAAGAGAGGCTGAGGGATTTGAGGTTGTTTTCGTTAGAAAGGAGGAGGCTAAGAGGGGACCTAATCGAAATATATAAGATGATTAGAGGTTTAGATAGGGTGGACAGTGATAGCCTTTTTCCTAGGATGGAAAAAGCTAGCACGAGGGGACACAGCTTTAAATTAAGGGGTGATATTTATAGGACGGATATCAGAGGCAGGTTCTTTACCCAAAGGGTGGTTCGGGAGTGGAATGCCCTGCCTGCAGCAGTTGTAGATGCGCCAAGTTTGGTGGCGTTTAAGAGTTAGTTGATAAGTATATGGAAGAGAAGGGAATGGTTTAGTTTGGAGGGGCATTGCTTTTTATATTGGTCGGCGCAACATCGAAGGCCGAAGGGCCTGTTCTGTGCTGTAATGTTCTATGTTCTAACAAGGGGCAATATAACGTGGCCAATCCATCTAACTTGCACATTTTATACACTAATGTCTCTGGCAGCTGGTTCCAGACACCCACCATGCTCTGTGTGAAATAATTGACCCTCTGGATCATTTTGTATCTCTCTCCTCTCACCTTCAACCCTCTAGTCTATTTTTAAATAGTGACCCTTCATTTTAGTTATGTCACAAGGAAGATACGGGAGTAGAATTAAGCCATTTGGCCCATCGAGTGTGCTCCACCGTTTGATCACGGCTGATTAGCTTCTCCCCATTTTCTCACCTTCTCCACATAACCTTTGATCTGCTTCCCTGTTTAAATTTCTGTATTCTGCAACTTATTCAACTAGCCATATATCCAGGGGGCATGGTGGCACTGTGGTTAGCACTGCTGCCTCACAGAGCCCAAGGTGCCAACTTCAATTGAATCACTGATTTTTCCAGAGTTTGAACGTTGCCTGCGTGGGTTTCCTCTGGTCTGATGTTCCGGTTTCCTCCCACAGACTGAAAGATGTGCTGGTGAGGCGAATTGGCCATGTTAAATTGTCCCTTATTGTAAAGCGGTGTGTAAGTTAGGTGGATTGGCCATGCTAAATCGCCCCTTAGTGTCCAAAGATGTGCAGGTTAGATGGATTGGCCATGCTAAATTGCCCCTTAGTGTCCAAAGATGTGCAGGTTAGGTGGATTGGCCTTGCCAAGTATTGTCCAAAGGTACGTAGGTTAGGTGGATTGGCTATGCTAAATTGCCCCATATTGTCAAAAGGTGCATAGGTTAGGTGAATTGGTCATTCTAAATTGCCACATTTTGTCAAAAGGTGTGTAGGTTAGGCGGATTGGTCATTCTAAATTGCCACATTTTGTCAAAAGGTGTGTAGGTTAAGTGGATTAACCATGCTAAATTGCCCCTTACTGTCCAATGATGCACAGGTTAGGTGGATTGGCCATATTAAATTGACCCTCAGTGTCTACCACAATGGAGTGGTAGATAGTGAAGAGGGGTGTTTTAGTTTACAGAGTGACTTGGACAAGTTGCAGAGCTGGGCCGAGAGGTGGCAAATGGAGTTTAATGTGGAAAAGTGTGAGTTAATGCACTTTGGCAGGAATAACAAATGTGTAGAGTATAGGGCTAATGGTAGGATTCTTAATAGTGTTGATGAACAGAGGGATCTTGGTGTATTTGTGCATAGCTCCCTGAAAGTAGGCAGTCAAGTCGATAAGGTTGTTAAGAAGGCATACGGAGTCTTAGCTTTTATTGGTATGGGGATTGAATTTCGGAGCCGCAACGTCATGTTGCAACTGTACAAAACTCTAGTGCGGCCGCACTTGGAGTATTGTGTGCAGTTCTGGTACCCACATTATAAGAAAGATGTGGAGGCATTGGAGAGGGTACAGAGGAGGTTTACCAGGATTTTGCCTGGTATGGAGGGCAGGTCTTATGAGGAGAGGCTGAGGGATTTGAGGTTGTTTTCGTTAGAAAGGAGGAGGCTAAGAGGGGACCTGATCGAAACATATAAGATGATTAGAGGTTTAGATAGGGTGGCCAGTGATAGCCTTTTTCCTAGGATGGAAAAAGCTAGCACGAGGGGACACAGCTTTAAATTAAGGGGTGATAGTTATAGGACGGATATCAGACGCAGGTTCTTTACCCAAAGGGTGGTTCGGGAGTGGAATGCCCTGCCTGCAGCAGTTGTAGATGCGCCAAGTTTGGTGGCGTTTGAGAGGTTAGTTGATAAGTATATGGAAGAGAAGGGAATGGTTTAGTTAGGAGGGGCATTGCTTTTTATTTTGGTCGGCACAACATCGAAGGCCGAAGGGCCTGTTCTGTGCTGTATTGTTCTATGTTCTATGTTCTATGTCAGGGGGACGAGTTAGGGTAGAATTATGGGATAACGGTGATAGGGCTCGGGTGGGACAGTGGTCAGTTCAGACTCAGAAAGGCCTCTTCCTGTACTGGAGGATTCTCTGATCTCAGGGAAATCTCCTTCATGAGTGGAAAAAGTATGGACCACGTGTTCTTCTGTCACTAATTGCATTTGGAATGGAGCTCTGGGCCAAGGCACTCGTTCAAAAGGCATCTGTCTTTCTCTCTTTCCACCTGCTGAATTCCGATACTTGCCTTGACGTTGTCAATCCATTCACAGATGACACTTGCATTGAGCTTCCTGTAAGTCAGGCGTGTAACCGATACCCCTCCTCCACCTCTCCCAAACCCATGCAAAGATCTTACAGGAAGCGTGAGTTCCAGTCTCAAAGCCAAGGTTACTTGATCCCTTTCTCTTTGAACGTAAGAACTAGGAGCAGGAATCAGCCATCCGCTCCTTGAGCCTGTTCCGCCATTCAATAAGATCTTTTTGTGGACTCAGTTCCACTTCCCACCCACTCACCATAATCCTTAATTCCTTTACTGTTCAAAAATCTATCCTTGCCTTGAAAACATTCAATGAGGTAGCCTCAACTGGGCAGGGAATTCTATAGATTTACAACCCTTTATGTGAAGAAGTTCCTCCTCAACTCAGTCCTACATCTGCTCCCCCTTATTTTGAGGCCATGCCCTCCAGTTCTAGTTTCACCCGCCAGTGGAAACAACTTCTCTGCTTCTATCTTATCTATTCCCTTCATAATCTTACGTTTCCATGAGATTTCCCTTCATTCTTCTGAATTCCAGTGAGTATAGCCCCAGTCTTCTCATAAGCTAATCCTCTCAACTCCGGAATCAACTTAGTGAATGTTGTCTGTACCCCCTCCAGTGCCAGTCTATCCTTTCTCAAGTAAGGAGACCAAAACTACACAGTACTCTGGTGTGGCCTCGCCAGCACCTTATACAGCTGCAACATAATCTCACTGTTTTTAAACTCCATCCCTCTAGCAATGAAGGATAAATTAAGAGTATGTTACCTCTTTATAGCTCCCTTCAAAATGTGAGAAAAATAAAAATGGAGCATAGGGAACTTTGGAAGGATGGGGAGGGATATGGTTTATCCCGGAACAATGAGAGATTAAGCCTTTTTCGTTGTATGGTTTCATCAATTCTTTTAATTTTGGTGACAACAGCCTCAACACCTGCAGACAGAGTACTTCCGTTCTAAACTGGTATTGGTAAATCAAAGAATCCCCACATGCAAAAAGAGGCCATTCAGCCTATTGAGCCTGCACTGACCACAATCCCACCCAGACCTTATTCCCCAAACCCAAAATATCCTGCTAACCCCACTGACACTAAGGGGAAATTTAGCATGGCCAATCCACCTAACCTGCACATCTCTGGGACAGTAAGGGGCAATTTACCATGGTCAATTTACCATGGTCAATACACAGTTTATGCATCTTTGGACACTAAGGGGCAGTTTAGCATGGCCAATCCACCTAACCTGCACGATTAAATAGACTGGGGTTGTTTTCCCTTGAAAGACGTCGGCTTAGAGGGGATCTCATAGAGGTGTATAAGAGTATAAGGGGTATAGATAGAGTAAATGGAGGTAAACTTTTTCCACCTTTAGAAATGGATAGGACGAGGGGTCATGGCCTTAGGGTGAGGGGGCTATGTATAAGACGAATATTAGAGGGCAGTTTTTCACACAAAGGGTAGTGGGGGTGTGGAATGCACTGCCGAGTAAGGTGGTGGGAGCAGGCACGCTGGGGCTGTTTAAGGGTCTCTTTGACAGCCACATGAGCGGTATGCAGATAGAGGGATATAGTAGGACTGTTTAACTATGGCTTTTTTTCCACAGGTAATTCGGTCCATACTTGACCAACAAGGAGCATGCATTCGGCAGGTGGTGCGAGGACAGCTCTTGGATGTTGATTCAGGGGTTGCCTGGTGCTTCATGTCGTAAATGAGTGCTTTATCTGGACCATCTGAAGGGCACCATGACAGCTCAGTGACTATCGCTGTAGCTATGCAGACACTTGGAATTGGGCCGGTGTCTGTGGGAGTTTGCGCGTTCTCCCTGTGGTTGCGTGGGTTTTCTCCGGGCGCTCCGGTTTCCTCCCACATCCCAAAAAATTCGCTCTTAGGCTGATTGGGAAACAAAATGTCCCTACATTGAGACTCTTCCATATTAGGAATAACCTAAAATTAGAATAGGATAATGGAATTGTTACTATATAGTTATGATGGCGGCGCGGGCTCGTTGGGCCGAAGGGCCTGTTTCCCGTGCTGTGTTGCTCTAAAAAAAATAAAATCTCTGGGACACTAAGGGACAATTTAGCATGGCTAATTCACCTAACCTGCACATCTTTGGACACTAGGGGCAATTTAGCATGGCCAATCCACCCTAACCTGCACATCTTTGGACACTAAGGCGCAATTTAACATGGCCAATCCACCGAACCTACACATCTTTGATGCTAAATTGCCCCTTAGTATCAAAAGATATGCAGGTTAGGCGGATTGGCTATGCTAAATTGTCCCTTAAGTGTTAAATGATGTGCAGGTTAGGTGGATTGGCCATGCTAAATTGTCCCTTAGTGTTAAATGATGTGTAGATTAGGTGGATTGGCCATGCTAAATTGCCCCTAAGTCGGGGAAGGTAAATAAGTTGGACTATGGGGAGAGGGTGTGGTTGGTTCTGTTGTCAGCACAGGCTCGATGGGCCAAATGGCTCCTTCTGTATTGTAGGGATTTGATAGTATGAAGAAAACCTGTGCGTGACAAATGCTGAACGTACAATATAGTAGAAAATAAGAGATCGAATGTTTGAAACAGTGTGATGTGTGTAGTCACCTCCAGATATTGCAAAACAGCTTTATCATCCTTATTAATAAATTCATGGAAATTCGCAACTCAACAAGGAATTCACTTTATTTCAATATCATGGGCTTGCTTTGCAATGGGACCAGATTTCTAAATTTCCTCTCCACTGTCTGACTCACTCAATTATTTTGGGATTTCTCCGCCTTGCGTGTCCAATCACTGCCGAGGGCAGCAGGATGTGAACTGTGACAGGCCGCATGATCTGAGATGTTTCCTCATCACAGACTCACACAAGTACACACAGGCACACTTCAAACACACTGTTAAGAGGAAAATCTAACCACACCAGAGTGTGTACCCTGGTGGGGGAGGACAGGAATAGGCCATTTGGCCCCTTTAGGCTTGCTCCACCACTCAGCACAAACATGGCTGATCACATCCAGGCCCCAACTTTCCACAGAATCCTTCAACCCATTACTAATACAACATCGATCTATCCCCTCCCACCTAAAATTTACTCACTGTCCCCTCATCCATCGCTCTTTGGGCTAACGAATGCCACAGACTCATAACCCTTTGGGAAAAATAGCTTCTCCTCATGTCTGATCCAAACCTCCATTCCCCTTATCCTAAAACTACAACCTCTTGTTCTAAATTTCGCCACGTGAGGAAAAGTTATCTTCATATCTACTCCACCCCTCCTCCTGCACCAACCTGCTTAACATGCTGTACATCTCAATTAGACCAAAGAATCCTATAGTTCTGAAGAGGCCTATCGAATCTGCACTGACCACAATCCCTTCTAGTTCTACTCCTGTAACCCCAAGCATTTACCTAGTTAGTCCACCCCGACACGATGGGACAATTTAGCATGGTCAATCCACCTAACCTGCACATCTTTTGACACTCAGGGGCAATTTAACATGGCCAATCCACTTAACTTGCACATCTTTGGACACTAAGAGGCAATTTAACATGGCCAATCCACCTAACCTGCACATGTTTGGACAAGAAGGGGCAATTTAACATGGCCTATGCACCTAACCTACACATCTTTGGACACTAAGAGGCAATTTAGCACAGGCAATCCACATAACCTGCACATCTTTGGAGTGTGAGAGGAGTCACGGGGAGAATGTGTAAAATATGCACAGATTGTAACTCAAGCCGGGAGTCAAACCCACATCCCTGGCGCTGAGAGGCTGCGGTGCTGACCACTGTGACACCCTTATTCTCTCGTCCCTCTCCCCTCATTCTTCTCAACTCTCGAGAGTGGATGCCTAAACTGCTCAATCTCTCTTTATAAGGCAATTCTTAATCCCTGGAACCAAGGGAGCAGCATGGTGGCACAGTGATTAGCACCGCTGTGTCAGAGTGCTAAGGACCTGGGTTCGATTCCTGGCTTGGGTCACTGTCTGTGTGGAGCCTGCATGTTCACCCCGTGTCCGCATGGGTTTCCTCCGGGTGTTCAGGTTTCCTCCCACACTCCAAAGACGTGCAGGTTAGATGTGTTGGCTGTGCTTTGGTCACTATCTGTGCAGAATCTGCACATTGTCTCCGTGTCTGTGTGGGTTTCCTCCGGGTGCTCCAGTTTCCTCCGAAAAATGTGCTGGTTAGGTGCTAAATTCTCCCTCTGTGTCCCTGAACAGGCACTAGAGAGTAGCGACTACAGAATTTTCACAATAACTTTATTGTAATGTTATTACAAACCTAATTATGACACTAACAAATAAACTTAACTCAATCTAGTGAATCTCCTCTGAATGATCTCTAATTTCATTACATTCTTCCTCAAATAATGGGGCCAAAATTGTGCACAATACACCAGGTGCGGCCTCACCAATGCCAATTTAACTGCAGCAACATTCCCTTACTTTCATACTCGCTATAAATGCAAAAATTTCATTTGCTTTCTTTATCACCTGCTATCCCTGCACAGTAGTTACCTGCAACTCATCCACAAGGACACCCAGATCCCTCTGCACTGAGACGCGCCAATGTCTCTCTCCGTTGAGATAATAAGTTACCTTTCCAACCAAAATGGGTAACCTCACACTTAGCCACATATCCACAAATTGGCCAAATCTTCTAACTTTTCTAAATGTAAATTAAGTTTCTTAATTCCTCATTGCAACTTTACTATCCCACCTATTTTAGCCCCATATGTAAATCTGGCTATTGAATCTGCTATTCCTGGATCCAATTCAATAATATAGATTGTAAATAGTTGGGGTCCAAGGACTGATCCCACTAGTTGTATCTTGCCATCCAGAAAAAGACCCATTTACCCCAACTCTCTGCCTTCTAGCCAGTCTTCTATCCAAGCTAATCAGAGAATCCCTAATACAGAAGGAGGCCATTCAGTCCATTGAGTCTGCAATAACCACAGTCCCACCCAGACCCTCTTCCCGTAACCCCACATATTTACCCTGCTATCTCCTGACACTAAGAGTTAATTTAGCATGGCCAATCCACTTAACCCACACATCTTTGGACTGTGGAAGGAAACCAGAGCATCCAGAGGGAAACCCATGCAGAAACAGGGAGAACATGCAAACACCACACAGTGACCCGAGGCCAGGTCCCTGGCGCTGTGAGGCAGCAGTGCTAACCACTGTGCTACCCTGCTGCCCCTTATTAAATGACCCTTAACCCCCTGTGATATTACCTTCCGTGTGGCACCTTATCAAACTCCTTCCCGAATTTCAGATATACTACATCTACAGGTTCCAAAATATCTACTTTTATTTTGCAAAAATGCAGAATCTTTCCAGCATTTTGATTTCAAATTCCAGTATCCACAGTAATTTGCTTTCATCCACTTTTATGAGACATGGGCATTGCTGGATGGGCCAGCATTTATTGCCCATCCCTAGTTGCCTCTTGGAGGGCAGTTGAGAATCAACCACATTGTTGTGACTCTGGAGTCACACGTAGGCCAGACCAAAGAACAAAGAACAAAGAATCAGGTAAGGATGGCAGATTTCCTTCCCTAAAGGATGTTGGTGAACTAGAAAGGTTTTTTTTTCCTGACAATGTTTTCATGGTCATCAGTAGATTCTTAGTTTTAGTTCAATTAAATTCAAATTCCACCATGTGCCATGGCAGGATTTGATCCCAGGACATTAGCTGAATTGCCTGGATTAATAGCCTAGCGATAATACCATTTGGCCATCGCCTCCTCTTGGCGTGCTACATCTTCAAAGAACTCTAGTGAATTAGTCAAAACCACAGTGACTTTGAAAGATTGCGTTTTGACTTTCCAAATATCCTCTGACTGCTTCCTTACTAATGGATTTGAACTATTTCTCAGCAGCAGATATTAAACCAACTGAAATCTAGCTTTCTACTTTCTGCCTCCCTCCCTTTTTGAATATGGCCATGTGTGTGCAATTCTGGTCGCCACTCTACCAGAAGGATGTGGAGGCTGTGGAGAGAGCACAGAAAAGGTTTACCAGGATATTGCCTGGTATGGAGGGTATTAGCGATAAATCAAACAACACTTTTCACTGTATCCCAATACACGTGACAATAATAAATCAAACAATACTTTTCACTGTATCCCAATACATGTGACAATAATAAATCAAACAATACTTTTCACTGTATCCCAGTACATGTTGCAATAATAAATGAAACAATACTTTTCACTGTGTCCCAGTACATGTGACAATAATAAATCAAACAATACTTTTCACTGTATCCCAGTACATGTTGCAATAATAAATGAAACAATACTTTTCACTGTATCCCAATACATGTGACAATAATAAATCAAACAATACTTTTCACTGTATCCCAGTACATGTTGCAATAATAAATGAAACAATACTTTTCACTGTATCCCAATACATGTGACAATAATAAATGAAACAATACTTTTCACTGTGTCCCAATACATGTGACAATAATAAATCAAACAATACTTTTCACTGTATCCCAGTACATGTTGCAATAATAAATGAAACAATACTTTTCACTGTGTCCCACAGTTCAACTGTCATTCCCTTCTAATTTTGTTTTGTGCTTTGAAAGTTTCTATGACAGAATCCTGTGACTGTTTTAGAGTACTTGTCTTCCTTCTTAATTCTAGTTGCTGTCGGTTAATAAACAGCTTCATAGTACTTGGTCGCCTCCTAGTGGCAACTTGGATTTCCCTTTTGAGGATGGAGTTCTGCACATTTAGACTTTTCTCTTTGAGTCACAGAGTCATAGAAGATTACAGCATGGAAACAGGCCCTTTGGCCCAACTTATCCATGCTGCCCTTTTTTTTAAAACGTCTAAGCTAGTCCCAATTGCCCACATTTGGCCCACATCCCTCTATACCCATCGTACCCATGTAACTGTTTAAACGCTTTTTAAAAGACCCGTCTCTACTACTACCTCTGGCAGCTTGTTCCAGATGCTCACCACCCTCTATATGAAAAAATTGCCCACCCCCCCCCAGACTATTTTATATCTCTCCCCTCTCATCTTAAGCCTATGCCCTCTAATTTTAGGCTCTCCTACCTTTGGGAAAAGATACTATCTAACTGATCTGTGCCCTCTTATTTTACAATCTTTACAGGATCACCTGCCAGCTTTCTACGCTCCAAGGAAAAAAGTCCCAGTCTATCCAGCTTCTTCTTACAACTCAAACCACCAAGTCCCGGTAGCATCCTAATAAATCTTTTCTGTACTCTTTCTAGTTTAATAATATCCCTTCTATAATAGTGTGACCAGAATTGTACATAGTATTTCAAGTGTGGCCTTACCATTATCCTGTACAACTTCAACAAAACGTCCCAACTCCTGTATTCAATTTTCTGACCAACGAAAACAAGCATGCTGAATGCCTTCTTCACCCCTCTGTCCACCTGTGACTCCACTTTCAAGCAGCTATGAGCTTGTACCCCTAGATCTCTTTGTTTTATAACTCTCCCCAGTGCCCTATCATTAACTGAGTAAGTCCTGCCTTGGTTCGATCTACCAAAATGCATCACCTCGTATTTATCTAAATTAAATTCCATCTGCCATTTGTCAGCCTACTGACCCACTTTGATTAAGATCCCGTTGCAATTCTAGATAATCTTCTTCACTGTCCACTATGCCACTAATCTTGGTGTCACCTATTAACTGTGCCTCCTATATTCTCATCCAAATCATTAATATAAATGATGAACAGTGCACCCAGCACTGATCCCTGAGGTACACCGCTGGTCACAGGTCTCCAGTTTGAAAAACAACTCTCTACAACCACCTTCTGTTATCTTCTCTACATTCAGTTAAAAACCTTTCTGGAGGGTTGCATGCTCTCTGAACATTTAGAATATGCCTCAGACCCAAGACACATTCTTTGTCAACCTGGTTTGACACTACCCTTTATAGGAAAATGAATACGTGTGAGATTGTCACAGCTAGGAGACTGTATATTGTCATAACTTGGAATTGGCATCCCAAGTTTAGTGCTTGGGCTTTTTTTTATTCATTCCTGGGACATGGGTATCGTTAGCTGGGTCCAACATTTATTGCTCATCCCTAGTTACCCCTTGAGAAGGTGGTGCAGATAACTGATTGGCTCATTAGACCCTCCAAGGGCAACTATGGGTGGGCAATCATAGAATCCCTACAGTGCAGAAAGATGCCATTCAGCCCATCAATGTTGCACTGACAACATCCCACCCAGGCCCTATCCCTGCCACTCCACATATTTACCCTACTAACCCCACTATCCTATACATCCTCGGATATTAAGGAGCAATTTAGCACGGCCAATGCACTTATCCACATATCTTTGGAGTGTAGGAGGAAATCGGAACACCCAGGGGAAATCCATGCAGACATGGGGAGAACATGCAGACAGTGACCCGAGGCTGGAATCGAATCCAGTCTCTGGAGCGGTGACGCTGACCACTGCACCACTGTTCAACCCAATAAATGTTGTCCAGACAGCGATGCCCATAAATAAATATTAAAAAAAATTCAGACGGTAAGCTTTAAGAGTCAACCACATTGCTGTGGTTCTGGATTCATGTGTAGGCCAGACCAGGTAAGGATGGCAGATTTCCTTCCCTAAAGGAAACCAGATGGGTTTTTCTGACAATGGGTCATCAGTAGATTCTTAATTCCAGCTTTTTTTTATTGAATTAAAATTCCACCATCTGCCGTGACAGGATTCGAACCGGGTCCCCCAGAACATTAGAGTTTATGGATTAATAATTTAGCAATAATAGCACTAGGCCTTTTTTTTAATGGACCATGAGTGGGGCAGGGGCGGGGTGGTGGGGGGAGGGTGGGGGGTTGGTGGGAGGAACATGACTGAGGTGTACAAGATTATGAGCTCTATGGACAGAGTGAGTAGGGAGCAGCTTTTTCCCTTTGAGAGCCAGAATTTTAGGGTGAGAGGCGGCAGATTCAGAGAGGATTTGTTAAAAAAAATTACTCAGAGGGTGGTGTGAATCTGGAATGCACAGTCTGGCACTGACCATGGCACATTCTATTAGCTGTACCGGCATATCAACCTTCTGAAATTCATGCCCTCAGACACCCAGATTCCTCTGCTGAAAACAATCAACTTACATTTGCAACATGCCCTTAATTTAGCGAAAGGTCTTTGCGAAGACTGGGTTGAACGAGGAGACGTTTGGATTGGTGACCACACCCTTGGAGGCTTCCAAGAAATTGGAAGTAAAGAGTGGTGTAGGATTTAGAGAGCAAACATAGACTTGCCAATAGATGATGAAAAGTGGACTGGCCCTTTAAGTGTACAGATCAGGTGACCCTATTAACTCTGCCCATTGGGGGATTCTTAGACCTGATTATGCACACCTTCAATAAACACCTCTCAGTATTCAATCTTGTGTTTCTTTCTGTCTCTGAGTCCACAGAGACAAAGGTAATGTGGGGTTAGCTTCATGAGTTACAAATAAAGAGTCACAGAATCACAAAATCCTGCAGGAGGTGGTCATTTGGCCCACTGAGTCGGCACCGACTCTCCAAAACAGCATCCCACCCGGGTTCTATCCTCGTAGCCATACATCTTATTTATTCCACTAATCCCCATAAACTACACATCTTTGGACACTAAATAACAATTTAGCATGGCTAATCCACCTAAACTGCACATCTTTAGACACTAAGGGGCAATTTAGCATGGCCAATCCACCTAACCTGCACATCTTTAGACACTAAGGGGCAATTTAGCATGGCCAATCCACCTAACCTGCACATCTTTAGACACTAAGGGGCAATTTAGCATGGCCAATCCACCTAACCTGCACATCTTTAGACACTAAGGGGCAATTTAGCATGGCCAATCCACCTAACCTACACATCTTTGGACACTAGGGGGCGATTTATCTTGGCCAATCCCCCTAGCCGACACATCTTGGGACATTAAAGTGCAATTTAGCATCCCCAATCCTCTTAACCTACATACCTTTGGACTGTGGAAGGAAACTGGAGAACCCAGAGGAAACCACACAAACACGGGGAGAATGTGCAAAATCTACACAGGCAGTGACCAAGCTGGGAATCGAACCTGGGTCCCTGGCGCTGTGAGGCAGCAGTGCTAACCACTGTGCCATCATGCAGCCCTGTTTTGTTTTTGTTCATTTGTGGGACATGGGCATCACTAGCATGGCATTTATTGCCCATCCCTAGTTGAGGGGCAGTTGAGAGTCAACCACATTGCTGTGGCTCTGGAGTCATATGTAGGCTAGACCAGGGTGAGGATGGCAGATTTCATTCCCTAAAGGGAACCAGATGGGTTTTTCAGACAATAGGTCATCAGTAGATTCTTAATTCCAGATTTTTTTTAATTGAATTCAAATTCCCATCATCAGCCATGGCAGGATTTGAACCCGGGTCCCCGGAACATTAGCTAAGTTTCTGGATTAATAGCCCAGTGTTAATACCAATGGGCCATCACCTGCCTGTGAACATGGTGTATCTCACAGTCTCAGATTTCTAGCAAGCTAATTAAAGAGAGAAAAAAATCCCATGAGGAATGTTTGGAATGTGGGATGTCACGAGACACAGTGGTTAGCACTGCTGCCTCCCAGCAGCAGGGACTTGGATTTGATTCCTGGTTTATGTCTCTGTCTGTATGAAGTTTGCATGTTCTCCCCTCTGCGTGTCGCAGGATCCTACAGTGCAAAAGGAGGCCATTCAGCCCATCAAGTCTGGGACTACAATCCATCCACATCCTATTCCCCTAACCCCACATATTTGCTAATCCCATGACACTAGCGTAGCCAATCAACCTGCACAGCTTTGGACTGTGGGAGGAAACCCACGCAGACACGGGGAAAATGTGTAGACTCCACACAGACAGTGACCCAAGGTTGGAATTGAACCCAGATCCCTGGTGCAGTTCTAACCCACTGTGCCACCGTGTCTGCGTGGGTTTCCTCCGGGTGCTCTGGTTTCCCCTCTCAGTCCGAAAGACATGCTGGTTAGGCGCTAAATTCTCCCTCTGTGTAACCCACATAGGTGCCTGATGTCGGTGACTAGGGGATTTTCACAGTAACTTCATTGCCATGTTAATGTAAACAGACTTGTGACACTAATTAAAAATATTTTTTTGAGAATATTTTGGGTTCTACAGTGCAGAAGGAGGCCATTTGGCTCATTGAGTCTACACTGATCAGAATCCCATATGGCCCTATCTCCAGAACATTATGCTTTAACCCAGCTAGTCCTCTCTGACACTAAGGGGCAATTTGGCATGGCCAATCCACCTAACCCACACATCTTTGGGCACTGACGGGAAATTCGGCATGGACAATTCCCCAACCTACACATCTTTATACACTAAGGGGCAATTTAGCATAGCCAATCCACCTAACCTACACATTTTTGGACACAAGGGGGCAATTTAGCATAGCCAATCCACGTAACCTGCAAATCTTTATACATTAAGGGGTAATTTAGCATGGTCAATCCCATTAACTCATGTATCTCTGGAAACTATGGGGCAATTTAGCATGGCTAATCCACCTAACCCACACACTTTTGGATACAAGGGGGCAATTTAGCATGGCCAATCCACCTAACCTACACATCTTTATACACTAAGGGGCAATTTAGCATGGCCAATCCACCTAACCTACACATCTTTATAGAATAAGGGGAAATTTAGCATAGCTAATCCACCTAACCTACACATCTTTATAGAATAAGGGGAAATTTAGCATAGCTAATCCACCTAACCTACACATTTTTGGATACAAGGGTGCAACTTAGCATGGCCAATCCCCCCACCTTGCATGTCCTTGGACATTAAAGGCAATTTAGCATGGCCAATCCCACTAACTCAGGTATCTCTGGACACTAAGGGGCAATTTAGCATGGCCAATCCATCTAACCTGCCCATCTCTGCGCTCTGGGCGGAAACCCACGCAGACACGGGGAGAGCGTGCAGACTCCACACAGACAGTGCCCGCAGTGCCGTGCCGTGCCACCCCCCCCCCCACAAGGCTTTTTTAAAGCTTTTTTTCCCCCCCCACTTGCAGCAGCGAGTCGACTCGGACAGGCTGCGGGGCCGGAGGTCTATTCCTCGACAAGGTTCGACAGTTAACGGCGCCGCGTTTGACAGCCAGCTTCGGAAGAGTTACCAGGCTTCGAGTCAAGAAAATAATAATAAAAAAATTACGGCTTAAGGATGCGGACTCACTGGAGTAAATTGCTAATCATTGAGGGGAGGAAATCTAACGCCGAGAGGGACGGACACCTCTCTTCAGCCTCCTGCCAGACGGACTGTGGAAGTTTCTGGAGCTGTCAGTGCTGGGAGCAACCACTTTGAAAGGCGGCGGGGGGGGGAAGCATTCTGGAGACTGGACCAGCCCTCAGGGGGCAATTGGGAACATAGAGCACGGCAAAGTGCTCAGAAGCCGTGGATAACTCCTAAATATCTTTCTCCCCGAGTCACTCCCCGACTCCAGACCGACACGACGGTGAAATGAGGTGAAGTTGTTCCCCCCTACTCTCCGCTGTGGTTGCGTCCACCCCCCCCCCTCGCTGTCAACGGTCGCGGAAGGAAGTGAGCATGCGTCAAGTGGGGAGGGAGCGGGTTGTGAGCGGCTGTACCGGCGGCGGTTGTGTGTCTCACCGGAGGAGGAGGAGGGGAAAAAAAAACAGGGAGACGAGGCCCCGGAGAAAAGTGCCGAGAACTCCCGGGACTGGGAACTCCGTCAATAACAACAGCCTCGATCAAGGCGGCGGCGGGAGAAATGAGATGACGGCGAAGGCAGCCCTGATGGGTAAGTTCGCCAACTTCACTTCAGAATGGGCTTCGAGCCAAAGGCACTCAAGAAGCGAGGCCCCTCTCTCACGGTGTGTCTCCCACCCACCACCACCACCACCCCCCCCCCCCCCCGCTCTCGCCCACCCACCACCACCATCACCCCTCCCGCTCGCCCACCACCACCACCATCACCCCCTCCCGCTCGCCCACCCACCACCACCACCCCCTCCCGCTCGCCCACCCACCCCAACCCCTCCCGCTCGCCCCCCCCACCCACCACCACCACCACCCCTCCCGCTCGCCCACCCAACCACCCCTCCCGCTCGCCCACCCACCACCACCACCACCCCTCCCGCTCGCCCACCCACCACCACCACCCCCTCCCGCTCGCCCACCCACCACCACACCACCCTCCCGCTCGCCCCACCCACCACCACCACCCCCTCCCGCTCGCCACCCACCACCACACCACCCCTCCCGCTCGCCCACCCACCACCACCACCACCACCCCCTTCCCGCTCGCTCGCTCACCACCACCCCCATCCCACCCACCACCCCCATCCCCACCCGCCATTCCCACCCACCACCCCCCGCCATTCCCACCCACCACCCCCACCCCCCCCACCCCCCCACCCCCCCATTCCCACACACACCAGCACCCACAACCCACCACCACCACCACCCCCCCATTCCCACGCACCACACCACCCCCCGCCCAGTCAGTGACACGAGGAAGGCCATTCGGCTCATCGAGTCTGTACTGGGCCCTGTCAATCCCAGGGAGCCCCAAAGCATTCCATCATGGCTAATCTACCCCTCATCTACATGTTAAGGGGCAATTTAGCATGGCCAATCTACCCTAACCTGCACATCTTTGGACACTATGGGACAATTTAGTGTGGCCGACCCATGTAACCCGCATGTCTTTGTAGAACATAGAACAATACAGCACAAACAGGCCCTTCGGCCCACGACAGGCCCTTCGGGACATTTTAGCATAGCCAATCCACCTAACCTGCACATCTTTATATGCTAAGGGGCAATTTAGCACGGCCAATCCCCCTTGGACATTAAGGGGCAATTTACCATGGTCAATACACATAATTTATGCATCTTTGGACACTAAGGGGCACGGCCAATCCACCTAATCTGCACATCTGTGGACACTAAGGGGTAATTTAGCGTGGCCAATTCACCTAACCTACACAATCGGCCTTGCAGGTAGAGGATGTGGTTAAGAAGGTGTATGGTGTGCTGGCCTCCATCAATCGAGGGATTGAGGTTAGGAGTCGGGAGATAATGCTGCAGTTTTATAAGATCCTGGTCAGACCTCTCTTGGAATACTGTGCTCAGTTCTGGTTGCCATGAGGCAGCAGTGCTGACTACTGTGCTGTCCCTGTCTCTCGCCATGTGTAACACCAGTCCTTTTTTTTAGCTGTGGCTTTATGATTTGTGAGACAGGTGAACTGTCTGTACAGTTGTTAGTAAGCTTGCTGCAGAACGCATAAACTCTCTGTACAACATAATCTTTACTGAAACAGGAAAGTGAGGCTTGTAACTAAATACCTCTTCGACACAACTTTACTTCCGGCACAACGCATTATCTTCAATGGAGTCTGTGTCTCTTAAAGTTCTGATCACTAATGTAACTTTCAGTTTGAACAGAAACATCTGTTGCCAAGATCTGAAACTGACTACACTCTCATCGTACTGAGTCTAAAAGGTCACTAAAGTCTCACAACACCAGGTTAAAATCCAGCAGGTTTATTTGGGAGCAAAAGCCACTAGCTTTTGGAGTACTGCCCCTTCATCAGTGAATGGGGAGTTCTGTTCACAAACAGGGCATGTAAAGACACAAACTCAATTTACAGAATAATGGTTGGATTTGCAAGTAATTAAATCTTAAAGGTACAGACAATGAGAGTGGAGAGAGTGTTAATGCACATCTTTTTAACCTGTGCTTGTCTCTAGCCAGGACAGTTAGTGAGATTTTGCAAGCCCAGGCAATTCTTGGGGGGAGGGGGGGTACAGGTAGTGTGACATGAACCCAAGATCCCGGTTGAGGCCATCCTCATGTATGCGGAACTTGGCTATCAGTCTCTGCTCAGCGACTCTGTGCTGTCCTGTGTTGTCGTGAAGGTCGCTTTGGTCATACATAGTTCTGTACCTCTCCAACTGGGTGAAATATGATACTCGCAGTCAGAAAAATCAACCCCACAATTTGTGGCTGCCATGGTGGTGCAGTGGTTAGCACTGCTGCCTCGCAGCGCCAGGGACCTGTGTTTGATTCCTGGTTTGGCTCACTGTCTGTGTGGAGTCTACACATTCTCCCCCATGTCTGCGTGGGTTTCCTCCGGGTGCTCTGGTTTCCTCCCACAGTCCAAGGATGTGTAGTTAGGTGGATTGACCATGCTAAATTGCCCCTTAGTGTCCAAAGATGTACGGGTTGGGGAGATTGGCCATGCTAAGTTGCCCCTTAATATCCAAAGATGTATAGGTTGCGGGGATTGGCCATGCTAAATTGTCCTTAGTGTCTAAAGATGTGTAGGTTCAGGGATTAGTGGGCCAGGATGTGTTTGTTGTCAGTGGAGCCTTGATGGACTGAATGGCTTCCTTCTACACCATAGGGATTCTATAATTCTATTCTATGAAGTTTTACTACATTAAAGGTGTGATTTGTGGGCAGCACGGTGGTTAGCATTGCTGCCTCACAGCACCAAGGACCTGGGTTCGATTCCCGTGTTGGATCACTGTCTGTGTGGAGTTTGCACATTCTCCCCATGTCTGCTTGGGTTTCCTTAGCGTGCTGCGGTTTCCTCCCACAGTCTGAAAGATGTGCTGGTTAGGTGCTAAATTCTGTCTCACTGTAACCTGGACAGGAGTGTGGCAACCAGGGGATTTTCACAGTAACTTCATTGCAGTGTTATTGTCAGCCTAAAATGCAGCATCAAGGATTGAAATATATCTGTCAATATAAAAATGAGAATAAAAGCATAAAAACTTGGTCTTTTCTGACAGAAAGAGAAGATTAAAGGAAGGTGGATTTAAGAGGCTTCCACAGTGTAAAAGAGACCATTCAATCCATCGAGTCTGCATTGACTTTCTGACAGAGTAACTTAGAGTCGTCCCCCCCCCCCCCCCCCCCCCCCCCATCCTTCTCTTAACCCCATACATTTAGCAATCCAACTAATCTACACATCTTTGGACACTAAGGGACAATTTAGCAAGGCCAATCTCTCCAACCTGCATATCTTTAGACACTAAGGATGTTGTCTGGTCTCCAGGGCGTTGGTTATGAGGAGAGGTTGGATAAACTGGGATTGTTTTCACTGAAAGGACAGAGGAGAAACCTGATAGAGGTTTATAAGATGATGGGAGGTACAGACAGGGTGGATAGTCAGAGGCTTTTTCCCCAGGGTGAAAGCGTCAATTACACGGGTGGAGGGGGGGGGCACAAGTTGAAGGTGAGAGGGGAAGGTTTAAGGGAGATGTGTAGGGGAGGGGGGTAGGTTTTTCACGCATAGAGTGGTGGGTATCTGCAACACGCTGCCAATGAAGTTAGTAGAAGCAGGCATATTAGCAATATTTAGGAGGCATCTGAATGGGTACATGAATAGGGAGGGAATAGAGGGATAAGGACCAAGTAAAGGCAGAAGATTTTTTTAGTTTAGTTTGGGATATCATGATTGATACAGGTTTGGAGGGCCAAAGGGCCTGTTTTTGTGCTTCCTGTTCTTTATTTTGAACATAGAACTCTACAGCACAAACAGGCCCTTCGTCCCACAAGTTGCGCTGATCATATCCCTACCTATTAGGCCGTAGAACTATCTGTAACTCCCAATCCTATTTAATCCCACATACTCATCCAGAAGTCTTTTAAAAGACCCCAGTGAGTTTGCCTCCACCACCACCGACGGCAGCCGATTCCATTCACTCATCACCCTCTGAGTGAAAAACTTACCCCTAACATCTCCTCTGTACTTGCTCCCAACACCTTAAACCTGTGTCCCCTCATAGCGACCATTTCAGCCCGGGGAAATAGCCTCTGAGAATCCACCCTATCTATACCTCTCAACGTTTTATAAGCCTCTATCAGGTCGCCTCTCAATTTTCGTGTCTCCAGGGAGAAGAGACCTAGCTCCCTCAACCTATCTTCATAAGGCATGCTTCCCAATCCAGGCAACATCCTTGTAAATCTCCTCTGCACCCTCTCAATAGCTTCCACATCCTTCCTGTAGTCAGGCGACCAGAACTACGCACAGTACTCCAAGTGGGGTCTGACAAGGGTCTTATAATCCAGATCAGAATGCTGTTCCCATGGGTTAATGAATAAAGAACGAGAGCAATAAATAATAAATTGTACAAGGTGTTGGTGAGGCCACACTTGGAGTATTGTGTGCAGTTTTGGTCTCCTTATTTGAGGAAGGATGGTCCTTGCTATAGAGGAAGCACAGCAAAGGTTTACCAGGCTGATTCCTGGGATGGCAGGTCTGTCATATGAGAGACTCAGTCGGTTAGGATTATATTCACTGGAGTTTAGAAGAGGGGATCTCATAGAAACTTATAAAATTCTAACAATGTTAGACAGTGTTCTAGCAATGTAGATTCAGAAAGAATGTTCCCGATGGTGTTTGGAGTCCAAAACTAGGGAGTCATAGTTTGAGGATAAGGGGTAAACCTTTTAGGACTGAGGTGAGGAGAAATTTCTTCACCCAGAGGGTGGTGAATGTGTGGAATTCACCTCCACAGAAAGTAGTTGAATCCAAAATGTTGTATGATTTTAAGAAGAAATTAGATTTTGCTCTTGGGGGCTAAAGAGATTGAGGGATATGGAGGGGAAGGGGGGAATCAGGATATTGAATTTGATGATTAGCCACTGATCAAAATGAATGGTGGAGCAAGCTTGAAGGGCCAAATGGCCGCCGCCTGCTTCCAGTTTCTGTGTAAGAGGACTCTGAGCCACCAGTGGATTAGCAAAAGGAGGAAAGTTTAGGGAATTTCTTCCAAAAGAACACAGAATATGTAATAGGACCATTAAGGCAGAGAGTATAACATCATAGAAACAAATGTTAAATAAATATTCAAAAGTGTAAAATGACAATTTGAAAGGCCAGAGGAATGGGATAAGGTTCGTGAAATAACTCCTCAGAGGTGTTGTCCCTTTATCCGATTCCCTGTACAGACTTATCTTTACACCAAAGAGTGCTCTAAGTGTACAGAATATGGAGTATCAATCACCCTGATGCTCCGCAATATGTATTTGGATTCAATTTGATTTGCTTTATTATTGTCACACGTATTGGGATACAGTGAAAAGTATTGTTTGATTTATTATTGTCACACGTATTGGGATACAGTGAAAAGTATTGTTTGATTTATTATTGCCACATGTATTGGGATACAGTGAAAAGTATTGTTTCTTGTGCACTAGACAGTCAAAACATACTGAGAAGGAAATGAGAGAGTGCAAAATGTAGTGTTATAGTCATAAGTAGGGTGGAGAGAAAGATCAACTTAATGCAAGGTAGGTCCATTCAAAAGTCTGACAGCAGCAGAGAAGAAGCTGTTCTTGAGTCGGCTGGGACGTGACCTCAGACTTTTGTATCCTTTTTCTAAAGGAAGAAGGTGGAAGAGAGAACGTCCGGGGTGCATGGGGTCCTTGATTATGCTGGCAGCTTTTCTGAAGGCATTGGAAAGTATAGACAGTCAGTGGATGAGATATATTTATCAAGAAGTGACTCTCAAATTGAGAAGGCAATCATTAGCTCAATCAGGGATCTGAGGGTCCCACATCATTGGCCTCACTGAGGTCAATTCACGTAGGGAATTCTAAGTGAAGATCAGACAATTAGTATTTGAATGCAGTAATTCCAAAGGTTTCGTTCTAGCATAACATCCTTTTCAAGTTTTAAATTTTAAAGTTGAAGTTTAAAGTTTATTTTAGTGTCACAAGTGGGTTAACTTTAACACTGCAATGAAGTTACTGTGAAAATCCCCTAGTTGCCACACTCCTATACACTGAGGCAGAATTTAGCACCTAACCAGCACGTCTTTTGGACTGTGGGAGGAAACCGGAGCACGCCGAGGAAACCCACACAGACATGAGGAAAATGTGCAGTCGCCACACAGTGACCCAAGCCGGTAATTGAACCCGGGTCCCTTTTTGTATAGTTGTAAACAATCTGGATGTTATGCCTTGTTTTCGCTTTGCACTGAGGGGGATTTGTATTGCTCCTGTAGTTGTAGTAGATATTCTGTAGCCTGACATCCCCATGCTCAAGAAGACGTTTTATAGTTACAGAAGGGTTGCGGTTTCTCACTCGATCATCTTAACTGTTTGTGATTGCATGCTGGAATATCTTCGCTCAGCATTTAAACAAATGATAGAATCACCACAGTGCAGAAGAAAGCCATTCGGCCCATCGAATTTACACTGACAGAGCAACTCCCCCAGGCTCTATCCCTGTAACCTGTGCGTTTACCCACTAAACAAAACATTTTGGGATACAGAGGGGCAATTTACAAAGGACAACAAAACAAAATTACAGCACTAAAACCCCCTGCCCTTCTGGGGACCATATCCCTCTGTTCCCATTCTATTCATGTATTTATCCAGATGCCCGGAAAAATCACTATTGTATCTGCTTCCACTACCTCCCCCAGCAGCGAGTTCCAGGTACCCACCACCCTCTGTGTAAAAACAAAAAAAAAAATCTGCCTCGTACATCACCTTAAATCTATGCCCCCTAGTAATTGACTCTTCCACCCTGGAAAAAAGCTTCTGACTATCCACTCTGCCTGTGCCTCTCATAATCTTGTAGACTTCTATCAGGTCACCCCTCAACCTCTCTCATTCCAGTGAGAACAAACCAAGTTTCTCCAGCCTCTCCTCACAGCTAATGCCCTCCATACCAGGCAACATCCTGGTAAATCTTTTCTGTAACCCTCTCCAAAGCCTCCACATCCTTCTGGTAGTGTGGCTACCAAATTTGAACACTATATTCCAATGTGGCCTAGCTAAGGTTCTATAAACCTTGGCAAAACCTTAGCATAGCCAAACCACCTAACCTGAATCCTAGACTCCCTACAGTTAGAGGCAGAAAGAGGTTATTTTAGCCCATTGTATCTACACGAACTCGCCAACTGAGGATCTTACCCAAATCCTGTCTTATTACCCTGTATATTTAGCATGGCTAATCCCCCTAACCTGCACACCTTTGGACACTAAGAGGCAATTTAGCATGGCCCTAATCTACAGATCTTTGGAGAGTAAAGGGCAATTTAACATGGTCAATCCACCCAACCTACACATCTTTGAACACTAAGGGGCAATTTAGTATGGCCAGTTCCCCTAACCCACACATTTTTAGACACCACAAGGCAATTTAGCATGGCCAATCCATTTAACCTAACATCTTTGGATACCATGGGGCAATTTAGCATGGCTAACCCCCTCCCTAAGTGTCTTTTGGACTGTGCAAGGAAACTGGAGCACCCAGAAGCAACCCATGCAGACACTGGAATTCTATTGCCCTGCCCTGCCCTCCATGGAATCGGAGTGGGCGAGGGGTGGAGAACAGAAATATCCGCCAACCTCGGGCACGTGGTAAAATCCCGTGCCAGGGAAAAGATGCAGAATGGATCTTGGGTCGAGGTGCCACTCATTGGCAGATTATTTGTGACACCCTGTCAGTATAGTGAGCTGCCGCATCCCAGATCTCAGGAAGTACTCTTCAGCCGTCCATCATTTATCGTAAATGAGCAGAGGGTTTATTTCACCTAACTTGAAAAGACGTCAACGTGCCTTGGCTGTGGTGAAGACATTCAGATCACCATGAGCCTCCTTAATGCTAAAATACCAGTCACGTCTTCGAGATTGCATAAAACGCAAGGGGAAGTGAAATAGGTCACCGGTTTCCTGGAGGCGTTTTGTTCAGATCAAACAGAGATGTATTTAAAAAAAAAAGAGCTTACTGTCTTCAGTAGGGAATCGTATTATTCCCGGTGAGGAAGAACTCGGAGCTTGATCTAAGCTAAATAGGGAGGGCATGGTGGCACAGTGGTTAGCACTGCTGCCCCACAGCGCCAAGACCCGGGTTCAATTCCAGCTTTGGGTGACTGGAGGTTGCATTTTCTCCCCATGTCTGCGTGGGTTGCGTGTGGGTGTTCTGGTTTCATCCAAAGATATGTAAGTTAGGTGGATTGGCCACGCTAAATTGCCCCATTGTGTTCAAAGATGTGTGGGTTTGATGGATTAACCATGCTAAATTGTCCCTTAGTGTCCAAAGATGTGTTGGTTAGTGGATTGGCCATGCTAAATTGTCCCTTAATGTCCAAAGGGTTAGGGAGAGTATCTATGGCAATATGCACGGGGTTATGGGGTGGGAGAGAGCAGTGAGATGCATTCTGGTACTGATGGGCTGAATGGCCTTCTTCTCATAGCTCTTAGAGAGTTTTCATACAGTGACCCTTCTGTTGAGTTGTCTCTTAAAATCTCAATTCCGGAAGTCGTTGCAAGAAGTTGAATTAGTCGATAAGTTTTGCGTGGACAATGATTGGGTGTTGATTATGTTTTGACAGATCGTCAGGGTGACGGGCTCACCAATGCCTCCGGGAATCCAGCGATCTTCCCCTACGCACGGCCACCTCTGGTGCAGTGACCCTTTGTCCTTTGGAGATGGATTCTTTTGACTTCTTGGGAAACGAGGATGAGGAAGCCTCCTCGGGAGACCTGGACAGAGAGGAAGACGGCAGGGGGGTTCTCGCGCAAGGAGTGACCCCTTATAGCATTGACATCTCTGAGTCGTTAGAATTGGTGGAGGGTGATGCCGAGGATGGCCATCCCATTTTTGAACTGGACGCTTTGCCGATCTCATCCGATCCCCAGCCGGTGCTCAGAGATCCCACTGGAGAACAGGATGAGCTCAGCCTCACCGCGGAGGGGAGCCCGGTCGACGCGGACGCCTTTTCTCAGAGTCAGACTCCCATCAGACCGAGTGCCGGCGAACCCCCAAACAGCCCGGAGGCCACGGAGGACAAACTTGGAACGCCTCCTCGCTCGGATAGCTCCAGTTCGTTGGAAAGCGACGGCTACGCCCCCTGGGCACAAGCCGTGCTCGTCACCAAGGAAGCAGGGACTCGCGCCAGCAGAAGGACAGAGACGCCCTCTTGTGGGGAGGAGACCGATGAAGAACTCTTGAAGGACAAGTCAGCGGACTCAGTCCAGCTCTCCGACAGCGCCGTCAGCCCTGATGAGGTAATCATGGACCCCTCGGACGTGGCCTTCCTGCAGAATGACGTCTGGCACCAGAACCAGGCCTTTGTCCCCATATCCCCTGGGCCGGAGGGCGAGGGGGACCCGGAAACAGTGGCGGCGGAACCCATGGACTGTCACCCGCCTGACAGGGATCAAGGCCTCGGAGATGCTGCGATGGAAACTCCCTGCCAACTGAGTACGCAGGACGTTGCGCCTACGCTGCCCTCGTACATCTCAGTGCATAAGGAGCTGGTGGTGTGGGACAACGAGGTGATGGAGACAGAGGTAAGGGAGCCTTGCCACCCCTGAGTGGCATTGATTTGACACTGAAGTTGCAAATCTTTGATTCCCTTCTGTCTCTCTCTGTGGGGGATGTGGGTACCTCAGATTCTGGGTGGAAGAGAGACGCTTAGAGTTATCCAACTCCCCCAGGTCAGGTACAAAAACGGTGACGTGCTTAGCTTGCTGCTTTGGTAGCTTCACGGTAATGGTAATGGAGGTTTTGGTAACATTACAGTGATGGTGGGGGGGAAGGTCTCGTAACATTAATGGGCCTTCTTTGCAAGACTCCAGAAGCAGAGATGTGTTGTAATTACACAGGGCCTTGGTGAGGGCGCGCCTGGAGTATTGAGAGCAGCTTTGGTCTCCTTTTCTGAGGAAGGATGCTCTTGCTCTCGAGGGAGTACGGCGAAGGTTTACCAGCCCGTTTCTGGGGACGGAGGGACTGAAGTATGAGGAGAGATTGACTCGGTTAGGATTGTTTTCACTTGAGTTCAGACAAACGAGGGGGCAATCTCACTTATAAAATTCTAACAGGACTAGACAGAATAGATGCAGGGAGGATGTTCCCGATGGTGGGGGGAGTCCAGAACCAGGGGTCACAGTCTGAGGATTTAGGACGGAGGTGAGGAGACATTTCTTCAGTCAGTGAGCCTGTGGAATTCAGGAAGAAGTTGAAGCCAAAACGTTGGATGTATTCAAGATGTGGCTGGATATAGCACTTGGGGTGAATGGCATCAAAGGTTATGGGGAGAATGGAGGATTGATGGTGAGGAGTGGCAGAGCAGGGTCAAAGGGCCGAATGGCTTCCTCCTCCTCCTATGTTTCCTGCCATATTGGCCAATAGATGGTTTTGCGACAACCAAGAGTTGGAGGGGATGTTCAAAATTTGATTATAATTCAAAAAAATGGGTGAACTTTTTTTTCTTAACAAAGTGGTTTGATTTTTTTTTTTGAAGTCATTTGTGGAGCATGGGTGTCGCTGGTTGGGTCCACTGCCCATCCCTAGCTGCCCCTTGAGAAGGTGGTGGTGAGCCGCCATCTTGAATTGCTGCAGTTCGCGTGTTGTGGGTTAATCCACAATGCTGTTAGGGAGGGAGTTCCATTGAAGGAATGGCCAATGTATTTCCAAGTCGGTTATAGTGAATGGCTCAGAGGGGAACTTGCAGGTGATGGTGTCCCCCATGTGTCTGCTATCCTTGTCCTTCTAGATGGTAGAGATTGTGAGTTTGGAAGGTGCTGTCTAAGGATGAGTTGCTGCAGTGCATCTTGTAGATGGTACACACTGCTGCTACTGAGCGTCAGTGGCGGAGGGAGCGAATGGCACCACATCCGCAAACAATCAAGTGGGGCTGGTGGATGATGTTGAGCTTCTTGAGTGTTGTTGCACCCATCCAGGCAAGTGGGGAATGTTTCATCACACTCCTGACTTTGCCTTGTAGATGGTTGGACAGGCTTTGGGGGGAGTCAGGGGATGCAGTAATCGTAGCCTCTGAGTTTTCTTGTAGCCAGTGTTAATGTGTTAAGCTCAGTTGGGTTCTCGGTTAATGGTAACCCTAAGAATGTTGAGGGCGGGGTGGAATTCAGTGATGGTAACACCATTATAGAAATCATACAGTGCAGAAGGAGGCCATGCGGCCCACGAGTTTGCACTGACCGCAATCCCATCCATACCCTATCGCCATAACCCCATGCATTTATACTAGCTAGTCCTCCTGATACAAAGGGACAATTTAGCATGGCCAATCCACCTAATGTACACATCTTTGGACACTAAGGGCCAATTTAGCATGGCCAATCCACCTCACCTGCACATTTTTGGACACTAAGGGGCAATTTAGTACAGTTAATCCACTTCAACTATATATCCTTGGACACTTAGGGGCAATTTAGCATGGCTGATCCAACTAAATAATATATCTTTGGTCACTAAGGGGCAATTTAACATGACCAATCCACCTAATTTGCACATTTTTGATACTAAGGGGCCATTTAGTATGGCCAGTCCACCTAAACTATATATTTTTTGGACATATGGGACAATTTAGTATGGCCAATCCACCTAGCCTAAACATTTTTGACTGAGAGGAAACCGAAGCACCCAGAGGAAACCCACGGGGAGAATGTGCAGACTCTGCACACACAGTGACCCGAGCCAGCAGTCGAAGCCGGGTTCCTGGCACTGAGGCAGCAGTGCTAACCACTATGCCACCATGCTATCTATGAATGTCAAAGGGCGTTGGTTAGAGTGTCTCTTATTGCTTGGCAGTTTGAGGTGTACGTTGTAGAGTATATATTTTTCTGGAGGCACGCTGACTCACGTTCGCTGATTTCGCCAAGTTTCGTGAATCTGCGGCAACTTCTGTTTGGCAAATTTCTAACCCCTTCCTTGACTCTGAACCTTTGCTTCATGACAACTTCAGCTGCTGTTACATTGAGTCAGTCAGAAGTGTAACAAGGGAACAGAGTCACAGGAAATGAAGGGCGATGAAACATTAAGATAGCGAGTGGATTTGCATCAAAGCAAAACCACATCACCGTGTGCAGTTGTGGTCTGCACATCATTTGAAGGATGTAGAGGTAATAGCAAGAAAGTGCAGATGCAGTTCTACCTGATGTGTGGTGAGTCAGATACACAGACTCAACACTCAGGGCTGATTACCATTTGAAAAAAATAATTTGAAGGAAGTGTTTCAAATTACAGAGGCCCATTGGGTCTGCACCTCCTCTCCAACAGACCGTTCCAGCCCAAGTCCTAACTCCAAGTTTTTACCCCACTAATCTCACCAACCCCTGCATCTCTTGGGAAACTGAGGGGCAATCAAGCATTGCCAGTCCACCCATGGTTTGGCCGTGCTAAATTTTCATTTGGTGTCCAAAGATGTGTAGGTTAGGTGTATTAGCCATGGTAAGTTGCACTTTAGTGTCCCAAGATGTGTATGTATGGGGGATTAGCAGGGTAAATGCATGGCATTACAGGGAGAATGCAGGGATGAGGGCCTGGGTAAGAAGAGAGAATCGGTGCAGACCCGATGGGCTGAATGGCCTCCTTCTGAACTGCAGGGATGGTATGCCTCCTGTAAATCTATCTCTTTAAAGATTTGCCTTTAGCCATTTGTCTGATCATCAATGTTTCTTTAACAGTGATCCTCTTGAGACTGTTAAACCTTTGTTTAAGATGCTGCGTTAATGTGAACTGTCCCCGCGGGGGCATGGTTTAATGAAAATAGCGATGCTTTTTCCCGATTATCTTGCACTGTTTGGATTCAGTGACGGTTGAGAAAACAACGCGCCTTTTGTGTGGGGCCACACGAGAACAGCCCCAGTATGGAGTGCAACGTTGCCGTAAAGATTCCTGTAACGAGGGCCGCCCCAGTGAGAGGCGCGAGTGAGTGGGTCAGAGTTTGTGACCCTGAATATAGTTGGTGCCAGTGTCAGAGATTTAACAGCTTTGGCAAACATGGACTCGGGATCAGGTTAATTCACAAACTTCCAGCTCTGACAGCGCTTCAGGCTGGGATTTTCCCTACAGCGCACAGGCGGTCACTGTCCCTTGCCCCATTCCTGTAACCTCACCTGGTAGAGTGGCAAATGGCCCAGTGCTTAGCACTGCTGCCTCACCGTGCCAGGGATCCAGGTTTGATTCCGGGCTTGGGTCACTGTCTGTGTGGAGCTCAGGGTGGTTCAGTGGCACAGTGCTTAGCACTGCTGTCTCATGGCGCCAGGAATCCGGGTTCGATTCCCGGCTGGGGTCACTTTTTGTGTGGAATCTGCACACACTCCCTGTGTCTGCATGGGTTTCCTCCGGGTGCTCCGATTCCTTCCCACAGCCCGAAAGAGGGGCTGGTTAGGTGCTAAATTCTCCCTCAGTGTAACCTGAACAGGAGTGCGGCGACTGGGGGATCTTCACAGCAGTGTTAATGTAAACCTACTTGTGACACTAATAAATAAACAAGCTTGGATAGGTTCCATGCAGTTCCGACTGGGGGGTAAGCAACTTTCAGTGGTATGAATACTCAATGTCAGGTGGAAGGGCAGGGTATGAAAAAGGCACAAGGAAGCAATCGCCTTTATCAATTGGGGTGAAGATTGCAAAATCAGAGAGGTCATGTTGGAGCTGTACAGAATTTTAGTGAGACCACAGGTGGAGTACTGTGTGCAGTTCTGGTCACAGTATAGGAAGGATGTGATCGCACTGGAGGGGGTGCAGAGGAGATTCACCAGGATGCTGCCTGGATGGAACATTGAAATTACGAAGAGAGGTTGGGTAGGCTTGGGTTGTTTCCATTGGAACAGAGAAGACTGAGAGGGGGTGACCTGATTACATTAGGGACGTGGATAGGGAGCAGTGTGGATAAGGAGCAACTGTTCCTCTTAGTTGGAGGATCAGAGACAAAGGGATATGGGATCACGGTGTGAGGTAGGAAGTTTAGGGAGTATGTGAGGAAGAACTTTTTTTTACCATGTATCAGTGGCGGAGAAGTGGAGGTTCAAGATGCTGGATGGGCTGCTTTGTCCTGGATGGTATATTCTGACCCCCTCGTTCCCTGGTGACCTCTACTCTCACATAAAGGAAGAAGTTTGGTTGGTACTGTGCCTGGCACAGACCTGGGAAGGACTGGGTTGCCACTCTAACTTGGTACCATCCTTAGTTGGCGCTCCAGTCTTGCTTCTGATCTCGTTGGAGAGCGTAGGATGATAGAATCGTACAGCGCGGAAGGGGCCCTTCAGCCCATCAAGTCCGCACCCAACCTGAACTCCCACTTAACCCCACTTGCCAGTACTGGGCCTGTAGCCATGGAGTGTCAAGTGCTCATCCAGGTACTTTTTAAAGGGTATGAGGCATTCCGCTTCCACCACCACCCTCTCAGGCAGAGCATTCCAGACCCTCACCACCCTCTGGATAAAAAAATTCTTCCTCACATCCCCCCTAAACCTCCCACTCCTCATCTTAAACCTATATCTCCTCCTGACTAACCTTCAACTGGGGAGGGGGGGAATAGCTGCCGCTTATCCATTCTGTCATAGAATCAAAACCTAGAAATCCATTGAGTCTGCACTAATCCCACCCAACCCCTGTTCCCATATCCTCTCACGTTTACCCTGTTAATTCCCCTGACGTTAAGGGACAATTTAGCATGGCCAATCCATTTGATCTCCACATTTTTGGACTGTGGGAGCACCCGGAGGAAACCCATGCAGACGTGAGGAGAAGGTGCAGACTCCACACAGGCCTGAGGCTGGAATTGAACCTGACTCCCTGGTGCTGTGAGGCAGCAGTGCTGACTGCTGTGCTACTGAGCCACTCCAAATGTATGTACAACTCTTTCTGTCTGCTTATGAGCTTTTTGTGTGTTGTGAACGTGATAACTACTATACTGCAGCAATACTGCCCCAAGAAGGTGGAAGAGAGTGTCCGGGGTATGTGAGGTCCTTTATTATGCTGGCTGCTTTTCCCAAGGCAGCGGGATTGGACGGAGTCAATGGATGGCAAGCTGTGATGGATTGGGCTATGTTTATAACCCTTTGTAGTTTCTTGCAGTCTTGGGCAGAGCAGGAGCCAAGCTGTGATACAACCAGAAAGGATAATATTCCAGCACGCTCAATTTTTGCCTTGTAGATGGTATGTGTGGTTTTGGGGGAGTCAGGAGTTGAGTTACTAGCTGCAGAAAACGCAGTCTGTAGTCTGCTCCTGCGACCACAGTATTTATCTAAGCGGATTGATACATTTTGGTACATAGGCCTTTCTAAATCAGAGTATCAAGTATAAAAGTTGGAGTGTTAAGGTTGTATAAGGCATTGGTGAGGCTGAATTTCGAGTATTGTGTACAGTTTTGGTCATCTGGTTTCATTGTCATCAGTCTTTCTGTAACTATTGTCGGAAAAACTCATCTGGTTTCCTTTAGCGAAGGAAATCTGCTGTCTTTACCCAGTCTGGCGTACATGTGACTCCAGACCCACAGCAATGTGGTTGACTCTCAACTTCCTGCGGGCAACTAGGGATGGGTAATAAATACTGGCCCAGCCAGCGATGTCCATGTACCATAAAGAAATAGTGTAGGAAAGTGTGTGAGAGTGTGAGAGAGACAGCGAGTGTGAAAGTGTGTGTGTGTGTGTGTGTGAGTGAGTGTGTGTGTCAACAACTTGGTAAATCGATGAGAATTTCATACTAGGCCTGGCGAAAGCGATGGGAAACATACATCCCGTTTAGTCAGTGGGTGCACTCGATAGGAGGAAGCATCTCTGTGATATGTCGCCACTCATCCGCATATTGCTCAATTACCACAAAGGTCATCTTCACGCTTAACTAATCCAAGGCCCTGTACAGTTACACTTGCTGACTGCCTGTCAGAGATTGATGTGATCAATTAGCCTTCGCCTTATGGGTGGCGCGGTGTCACGGTGGTTAGCACTGCTGCCTCGCAAATGACTGTCTGTGTAGAGTTTGCATATTTTCCCCTGCGCCTGCGTGGGTTTCCTCCGGATGCCTCGGTTTCCTCCCACACTCCAAAGATGTGCAGGTTAGGTGGATTGGCCATGCTAAATTGTCCCTTACTGTCCAAAGATGTGCAGGTCAGGTGGATTGGCCGTGCTCAATATATGGGTGAGCTTGGGTCAAATGCTCTGTTGGGGCAGATCTGATGGTGCAAATGGAGACCATTCGGCCTGTTGGGATTCTGGGAGAATCTGCGGTGGCAATGAGCAAGCACTTTCTCGCATAGACCAGATAGAAAATTCAGCAGCGAGTTTCAAAAGGGAATTAGATAGATTTGTGAGCGGGGGAATGTGTGCAGGGCTCTGCAAGTGGACAGCGTGTGACCCCCAATTCCCAGGGGTTAAAAGTCACTGTCGACGCATTGCTGCCCAGTGAGAATGTGGGTGAAGCCTCAGTGCCAACAGATAACTGCAAGGATCATTTTTAGGATGGCAGCCAGAAGATATCTCGGAGTCTGTCCTTTGTCTCGTAGTGACATTTCCACACAAGAAACAGCTTTAATTTGTGGGTGGCACAGTGTTTTGATTTCTGGCCTCGAGTCACTGTCTGCACGTTCTCCCCGTGTCTGTGTGGGGTTTTCTCCCGCTGTCCAAAGCTGCGCGGATTAGTTGGATTGGCCGTGCTAAATTGACCCTAGTGTCAGGGGGACTAGTTGGGTAAATATTAGGGATGACGCGAATAGAGCCTGGGTGGTCAGTACACATTTGATGGGCCGAATGCACTGCAGGGATTCTGTGATTCGAATACTCCCTAGTTCTTCCACTCCTTACCGAACGCCAAACAGAATCTTCCCTATTCCACCCCAGTCCTTGGATTTTTTTTGCATTTTGCATAAGAACTTAAGATATAGGAGCAGAATTAGGCCATTTGGCCCATCAGGTCTGCTCTGCCATTCGATCCCTGGCTGATCCCAAACATTCCTGACGAATGCGGTATCAGCCTAGCACAAGCTCATGCTTCCACAGAGCAAGAAGAAGTTTAAAAACGGGACGTTTCCACATAGTGCCCAAGCTGGTGTCTAAGCTAATTGCTGTCTCAGCCCGTTGAGCTACCAGGTAGAAGGAAACTTCTCTGAATTTTTATGCAAGTTGGCAGCTCAACCTTTACGTAGGATGTGATGGATTGAGTTCTGAGGAGAAGCTCGATAGACTGGGACTTTTTTCTCTGCAGTGTAAGAGGGGTGATCTTATAGAGGTCTATAAAATAATGAGGGGCACAGATCAGCGAGGGAGTCAATATCTTTTCCCAAAAGTAGGGGAGTCTAAAACTAGACGGCGTAGGTGAGAGAGGAGGGATACAAAAGGGTCCAGAGGGGCAATTTTTTTCACATAGGGTGGTGAGCCTCTGGAACCAGAGGCAGTAGTAGAGGCGGGTACAGTTTTGTCTTTTAAAAAGCATTTGGACAGCTACATGGGTAGGATGGGTACAGAGAGATGTGGGCCAAATGCGGGCAATTGGGATTAGTTTCAGGGTTTAAAAAAAGGGGCAGCATAGACAAGTTGGGCTGAAGGGCCAGTTCCCATGTTGTAAACAGAAAAACTACACATTGCAGAAGCAGGCTATTTGGCTCATGGATTTATGAAGAGGAAATAATGCTTGACAAATCTGTTTTAATTATTTGAAGATGTAACTAGTAGGGTTGATAAGCAAATTAAGGGAGTTATTGATTTAGGTAAATTTAAGCAGGATCTATTTATCATGAACTTTATTTTAAAATTGGTGTCACCTTATTAAGATGATTAACGAACATCCCACTAGAATGTTGCCCGAACAATACAAGACTCAGAATGAAACAAAAACTTATAAATTCCAGTCATTCTCAAAAGGATATGCATACAACCAGGCACTTGTTAGAAATAGAACACAGAAAAACTATAGCAGAAACAGGCCCTTTGGCCCACAAGTTGTGTCAATCATGTCTCTACCTGCTAGGCTTACCTATAACCTTCAATTCTAATAAGTCCCATGTATTCATCCTGAAGTCTCTTAAAAGCCCTATCGAATCTGCCTCCGCCACCACTCCGATTCCACTTACCCACCTCCCTCTGAGTGAAAAACTTACCCCTGACATCTCCTCTGTACCTGCTCCCCAGTACCTTAAACCTGTCCTCTGGTAGCGTTTCAGTCCTGAGAAAAAGCTTCTGAGAATCCATCCAATCAACACCTCTATCAGGTTGCCCCCCACATCCTTCGTCTCTCCAAAGAGAAAAGACCGAGCTCCCGCAAGCTATCCTTATAAGGCATGCCTCCTAATCCAGGCAACATCCTTGTAAATCTCCTTTGCACCTTTCTATATCCTTCTTGTAATGAGGTGACCAGAACTGAGCACAATACTCCAAGTGGGGTCTGACAAGGATCTTATAAAGCTGCAGCATTATCTCCCGACTCCTTAAACTCAGTTTCTCGATTAATGAAGGCCAGTACACCATACGCCTTCTTAACCACATCCTCTACGTGCAAGGCCGTTTAAGAGTCACATAGACCCTGACCCTATGGTCCTTTTGATCTTCAACGCTGCTAAGAGTCTTATCCTTGATATTATACTCCTTCATCCCAATGGACCTGCCAAAATGTACCACTACACATTTATCCAGGTTGAAATCCATCTGCCACTTCTCCGCCCAGCCTTGCATCCTTTCTATGTCACGCTACAACTTCTGACATCCCTCCAAACTATCCACAACGCTCCAGACTATCCATAAGACTCACGAATTGATAAAGACTTATAAATTCCAGTCATTCTCCAAAGAATATACCGACAACCAGGCACTTGTTAGAAGTCTGAAAGTTTTTGCCTTTCAGGTCTGACACACCTTCCGAGTAGATCTATTTTTCGATTGTAGATGGTAAATTTTATGAACATGTGCATTAAATTGTAGGATTCTATACGAGAGACTTGCCTCTCTCTCCTTCTGACTAAAGAAATGGCAAGATTACTATTATTTCTCCTTGTCAGGGTTTAAATACCTAAAGTTTTACTTAAAATTAATTTATTTATTAGTCACGAGCAGACTCACGTTAACACTGCAGTGAAGTTACTGTGAAAATCCCCCAATCGCCACACTGCTGTTCAAGGTACACTGAGGGAGAATTTAGCACCTAACCAGCATGTCTTTTGGGAGGAAACAGGAGCACCGGAGGAAACCCACGCAAACACGGGAGAAAACTCCACACAGTGACTCAAACAGGGAATCGCACCAGGGTCCCTGGTGCTGTGAGGTCGCTACCGTTGTGCCACACACTCACCGTATTTGTGCAATTTAAGTGGCTTGAAGCTGTCAACAAGAACTCCAGTTTGAATTCAATTGGTTCTGTGCCTTACTATAAACTCATTGGTCCAACTTAAAAGCCTGTTCTGCTATGCTGGAGCTTTGGCTGCTAGGCTTTTGACACAAGATTGCAAAATTAACTTCTGTGGACTGCCCTCTTCAATTTAAAAATCCAAGCACACAAAAAAAATACTTTAAGAGCCAATGTGGTATGATTTCTTTTTAATTCTTTTCAATATTTACATTTTTAAGCTCAATCATAGAATCCTACAATGCAGAAAGAGGTCCTTTGGCCCATCGAGTCTGCATGGCCCATGGCCCCTGCCCCCCCACACCCCCCAGCCCTATCCCTACATATTATACCCACTAATCCCTCAAACCTACGCATCCCTGGACACTAAAGGGGCAATTTCTTAGCATGGCCAATCAACCTAACGTGCACATCTTTGGACTGTGGGAGAAAACCCATGCAGACACAGGGAGAACGTGCAAACTCCATATAGACAGTGACCTGAGGCCAGGAATGGAACCCAGGAGCTGTGAAGCAGCAGTGCTAACCTGCTGTGCTACTGTATACCACTTCCCAATAAAAACGTTTTGGAACTTTAAACTGCTCGATTACACCCCCTGGCCGTTTGCCTTTTCTCAAGATTAAAGAGAGCTGTTCTATCAACCCTTCCCTGATACATAACCACACCCCTTTCTCTCTCTCTCTCTCTCTCACACACACACACACACACACACACACACACACACACACACACACACACACACACGAATAATCCTTGTAAAAGATCTCCGCAGACTGGAAGGAGTTGGAAAATGTGCAGAATGCTATCTGAATAACACGACTCTAGGCTTATAAATTCCAATCGTTCTCGAAAGGATATATGTATAACTAAACATTTGTTAAAAGTCTGAAGGTATTTGCTGACGTATCTTCCGAGTTGATTTCTTTTTCAACACCAGACAGTCAGCGTTGCGAAGACATGCTGCAGAATTCCTTACGAGACACTTGCCTCTCCCTCCTCCTGACTGAAGAGGTGGCGAGATTAACCATTAGTCCCCTTCTCTGGGTCGAAACACCTAGAACTCCAGTGAAATCACAAAAAAAAAATCTATTCACAGATGACTGACAATCCTCTTCCCCTTCCCACAGGAGAATCCTGGTTTTCCCTTTGGAAATCTGGACTCTTCCAGTGAGCTGAAGCTGTCGAACAGCGAGGAGGCCACCTCCGGTTTTCACTGCACATTAACTCAAGGTAAGAAGCTATCTCTCTCAGTCACACCACCAAAGTCCAATGGATTTTTTTTTTGGGAATTGTGAGCCTTCGGAGCTCCTTCATCAGGGATTCTTAACAGACGAAAGAGCGGCGTTCTGAAAGCTTGTGATTCTAAATAAGTTTAACCTGAGACTGTTGTTTTACAGCTTTTTGTTTCAATGCTCTCAAGCGTTCCATCTAATACACAAATAAGGAGAATAATTCAACAATTTGTTTACTGAATACGTCTCAGACCAACTCAAACATACACTCATTAACTTTTTATGTTAAGCGTCTTGAACTTAACGTCAACTCAGCCCTGTCTACATCAATGGGGATGAATAGAAATGGTCGAGAGCTTCATGTTTCTAGGTGTCCAAATCACCTGTCTTGGTTTCCCCCCGTGCTGACGCTATAGTTAAGAAAACCCACCAACGCCTCTACTTTCTCAGGAGGCTAAGGAACTTTGGCATGTCTGCTACGATACTTACCAACTTTTACAGATGCACCATAGAAAGCATTTTTTCTGGTTCTATCACAGCTTGGTATGACTCCTGCTGTGCCCAAGGAACTACAAAATGTCATGAATGTAGCCCAGTCCATCACACAAACCAGCCTCACGTCTATTGACTCCGTCTACACTCCCCGCTGTCTCAGCAAAGCAGTCAACATAATCAAGGATGCCACGCACCCCGGGCATTCTCTCCCCCATTTCTTCTGTGGGGAAAAAGATACAAAAGTCTGAGGTCACGTACCAACCGACTCAAGAACAGTTTCTTCCCTGCTGCTGTCAGACTTTTGAATGGACCTACCTTGCATTAAGTTGATCTTTCTCTACACCCTAGCTACGACTGCTATGCTACATTCTGCTCTCTCTCATTTCCTTCTTTATGAACAGTATGCTTTGTATAGCACGCAAGAAATAATACTTTCCATTGTATAATAATACATGTGACAATAATAAATCAAACAACACTTTTCACTGTGTCCCAATACATGGAATAATAATTAATCAAATTAAATTAAAAAAAAGTTTCAATTGAACTTTAACTCTTAACTGCATATTAACTTTAACTAAACATCAACTTAACTACTTAATAAAATAGGTGCTGTCAAGTTTAGGAAAACCTTGGTTAAGAGTTATTCTTGACGTAGAATCTATCTGCTCCTTCTCTGAAACATCCTTCAGGGCATGGTCTCTTCTGAGTTATCGCTGGCAAAGAAAGGTTGCGCACGGCTTTTTACCCACGATTTTCCACTCACTTCCGGAAGATTCTCCATCATCCAGACAACTGTGTAACCAGTAAGCAATCACGTGGCTGGAATGTCAAATCCTTGCGAGCGACACCATTTCACTTCATTCAAAATGCATGCTGCATACATGTAATAGCCATATAAATCGGAGACGCAATGTCTGGGTCAATGTAAACAACTCCCTTGATCTGGGAAGATCAGAGCTCCCACCTTATCCAAAGCAACTTTATGACCTGCATCTGGTTTTGATTATTGACCCAAAAAAAATCCCAGCATGCTTGACGCTCCACGACAAAAGCCATTTTGAAGCCACTATTGGCTATTATTGTTGTTTAGCCATTCTTTCTCCATCCACACTGTGCCCACCTCAGTCCAATGCTGGCATCTCCACATCACATCTCTCTCAGGTTCTTACTTTTCAATCCGATCACCCTTCGCGCTCCCCCCGTTACAACCAGCCCTCCGACAGCCCCGCCTTCCCTCTGTCCCTAATCATTTTCTCTGTCCTCTCCACTTAGAGGCCACTATTCAAGTTGTGGCCAGCGCAACCACATCCAGAGCCTCCGACAGTCAGGACCCGTTGGTGAGAGAGATTCTCAAGGACCGCGCTGGCATAACTTGCCAGAACTTAGACATCTCACTCGAGATCCAGGAGCCCGGCCAGACGTGGGACTCAGAATTCGGAGGGCCTCTGAGCTGTGGTTCCCAGGACACTGATCGAATCCCAACGACAGCCAGCGCAGACGCATGGAGGACGATGCATTTGGTAGCTGAGCAGGATTCCAGCGGAAGCGCGCCAGCAGAGAGGATCCCTGCTGACCCTAACGTGGACAATGCCAACCGCACCACAGGACAGGAGTTGAGCGAACCCTCTGAGGAACAGGAGGAGGAGGGAGATGGAGGAGTGACGGGAATGCCCGCTGAAACGTAAGGAAACTCGCTGACTCGTTTGCTGGTTCGAACATCATTGACCATTCTGCGTGTCGTGAGCTTTGACATGCGTTGATTGAGGATGAGTTGCTGCAGTGCATCTTGTAGATGGTACACACTGCTGCTACTGAGCGCTGGTACAGTGAATGTTTGTGGATGGCGTGCAAATCAAGCAGGGTTGGTGGATAGTGTCGAGCTTCTTGAGTGTTATTAGACCCATCCAGACAAGCGGGGAGTGTCCCATCACACTTGGGTTTGTGTGCGAGGAGAGATTAAAGAGCTTGTACTCGCTGGAGTTTCGGAGAATGAGAGGGAACCTGATCGAGGTATAGAAAATTTTAAAAGGGATTGATAAAATAAATGTAGACCAAGTGTTATCTCTTATGGGGCAATCTCGAACAAGAGCTCACAGGCAGAGGCGGTAGATTTAAAACCGAGAAGAGGGGCAACTGCTTCTCGCAGAGAGTGGCGAATTTGTAGAACTCGCTGCCCCATCGTGCAGAGTGGGGAGGGGGGAGGAATCGGAATCACTATATGGTTTCAAGAAGGAGATGGAGAAATTTCTGATTAAGAAAAGGGAGATGGGGAACAGGTGGATTTGAGACCAGGGAGAGATCAACAATGAGCTGATTGAACTTTGGCATTTATAGCTAAAGAAATAGAATATAAAGGTGAGGAAGTATTGTTGCAACTGTACAAAGCACTGGGAAGGTCGCACCTGGAGTATTGTGCACAGTTTTTGGTCCCCTGTATTCAAGGAAGGATGTAGTGGCGTTGGAGGCAGCTCAGAGGAGGTTCACTAGATTGATTCCAGAGACGAAGGGTTTGTCGAAAGGAGAGAGAGATTGAAGCCGAAACTCTCTGGAATTTAGAAGAATGAGGGGGAGATCAAATTGAGGTTTACATGATGATAGAAGGCCTGGATAAAGAGCAAGTGCTTCCTCTTGTGGGACACTCCAGGACAAGTCATGTGTTTATGGGTAGCATCGTAGCACAGTGGTTAGCACTGCTATCTGAGTGCCAGGGATTTGGATTTGATCCCCAGCTTGGGTCGGTGTCTGTGTGGAGACTGCACATTCTCCCCATGTCTACGTGGGTTTCCTCCAGGTGCTCCAGTTTCCTTTCACAGTCCAAAGATGTTCAGGTTAGGTGGATTGGCCATGTTGAATTGCCCCTTAGTGTCCAAAGATATGTAGATGAGGTGGATTGGTCATGCTGAATTGTTCCTTAGTGTCCCTTACTAGCAAGGGTAAATGCATGAGGTTATGGGGATGGGGCCTGGATGGGATTGTTGTCAGTGCAGACTCAATGGGCCGAACGGCCTCCTTCAGCGCTGTCGGATTCTATAGAAACATAGAAGATAGGAGCAGGAGGAGGCCATTTGGCCCTTCAAGCCTGTTCTGCATTCAAGATCAATACTGATTGTCCAACTCAATAACCTAATCCTGCTTTCTCCCCATAACCTTTTATCTCATTCACCCCAAGTGCTTTATCCAGTCACCTCTTGAATACATTCAATGTTTTGGCATCAACTACTTCCTGTGGTAATGAGTTCCACAGGCTCCATAGGCCAATCCACCTAACCTGCACATCTTTGGATTTGGAAGTAAACAGGAGCACCCAGAGGAAACCCACGCAGACAAGGGGAGAATGTGCATACTTCACACAGACAGTGATCCAAGCAGGGAATCGAACCTGGGTCCCTTTCGCTGTGAGGCAGCAGTGCTAACCACCGCCCCATCGTTCTTCCTTTGCTGTGATCTTTAGGCAAATTGGGACTGTTTTCCTTAAAAAGATGTAGACTTAGAGGAGATCTAATAGAGGTGTACAAGATAATGAGGGGTATAGATAGCGTGAACGGGTTAAGCTTTTTCCTAGGATGGACTCGAATAGCATGAGGGGTCATGGGCTTAGGGTGAGGGGGGTAAGGTATAATTTGGATGCTAGAGGGAGTTTTTTTTCACACAAAGGGTGGTGGGGGTATGGAATGTGCTGCCAAGTAAAGTGGTGGAGGCAGGTACTCTGGAGTTATTTAAGAAATACTTAGATGGGCACATGAACAGAATGGGAATGGAGGGGTATAGAAAACTGATTTAAAATAGGGATCATGAGCCTTGGGAGTCCCTGGGAAGTGTGTAAATAGATGATGATATTGATGTACTTGTTTTTATCCTACAGGTGCTTTGGTCCACCTTGTTGCCTAATGAGGGGCATACACGCGATGGGTCGTGAGAGGGCTGCTCTTGGATTTTTTTTTTGAGAGTATCCTAGTGCTTCACGTCGTTAGTGTACGCTTGACCTGGACCATTTGATGGGCAACACGACAGCTCAGTGACTATCGCTGTGCTGTGCAGATACATGGATTTGGGCCTGTGTCTGTGGGAGTTTGCACATTCTCCCCGTGCTTGCGTGGATTTTCTCCAGGTGCTCCAGTTTCCTCCCACATCCCAAAGATGTGCTCTTAGGCTGATTGGCAGAACAAATTCTCCCTAAATTGTCTCAAATTTGGTTTCAATGCATAGATCTATAAACACAGACAGGGATCATGGGTAGAGGGGTGAACCGGGGTGGCGGCACGTGCTCATTGGGCCAAAGGGCCTGTTTCCCGTTTTGTTCTTTGTTCTTTATTTCCATTTGCCTTGCTGGTCTGTATACTGAACCTTAAAGTATAGGCCAGCAATGAGGTCGCCCAGAGATGTGACTTGTGGCGTCAACTGGCCTCCCAGAAATGAAAACCGTAAGCTGCCTACACTGTACAAACGTACATTGTTGATCCGCAGCAGTTGAGTGAACAATGATCCGTCACTCTATTAGCTTCCTCGGCTACAACACAACCACTTCCTCTTGAAGCACTTTTGCGTGTGTAAGATGTATTAGTCAAAGCTGCTGGAGTGATACAGCAGTATACAAACAAAATGTAAGTCATAGAATCACTACAGTGCAGAAGGAGGCCATTCAGCCCATTGAGTCTGCACCGACCACAATCCCACTTCCCATAACCCCACGTATTACCCCCACTAATTCCTTTAACCGAAGCATGTGGGACACCAAGGGGCAATTTAGCATGGACAATCCACCTAGCCTACACATCTTTGTACACTAAGGGACAATTTAGCATGACCAAACTATCTAACCTGCACATCTTTGGATACGTGGGGCCAATTTAGCAGGCAGTCCACTAACCTACAGTCTTGGGAAACAAAAGGATAATTTAGCATAGCCAGTCCACTTAACCTGCACATCTTTGGACACTAAGGGGCAATTTAGCATGGCCAATCTGCCCTAACCTGTACATCTTTGGTCAGTAAGGGCAATTTAGCGTGGCCAATCCACCTAACCTGCCCATCTTTGGATACTAAGGAGCAACTGAGCATGGGCAATCTACCTTCCTTATACATCTTTGGGGCAATTTAGCATGGTTGATCCACCTAACTGGCACATGTTTGTATGTCAATGGGCAATCTGCCTAACATAACAATGGTTGGATTCTCCCCGTTCTCTGCTAGAACGATAGCTGACAATGGGATGAGCGGCTGCAGACCTATATTCTTAACAAAATTCCGTTTGTCTTAACACAGCGATGCCATTCAGATGGGAGCCCAACCCGAAACTGCTCCAGAGACAGGAGTCACGGAGGAATTGCCGGACCTGAAAGTCCTACTGGCTAACGGCAACAAACCCAGTCGAGATGTCGTGAAGGTTTTAGCTTCCAGGCTTTATAATCTGGATGGGTTTAAGAGGACGGATGTGGCACCCTATCTGGTGAAGAAGTATGTCTATTGGAAATTAATATTCTGTTCCCTGCAAAATTAGTAAGATGGTGACAGATATATGCAGGAATCTCTACATAATCAGGTCCCATTCAAAATAATCTTTACCCAGTTTAAAAGGAACAATTAAAACACCTATTTAAGAACGTAGAATATTACACAAAGAATTAGCATTATGTATAAAGCTAGCTATCCCTAATTCCCAAGTCACAGAATACCACAGTCCAGAAGAGGCCCTTCGGCCCATCAAGTTTGAACTGAAATACCCTGAGCTGCCCACTTGCCAGTGCTGAGCCCTGAATGTTGCGTTGTGCCAAGTGCTCAGAATGACTTCATGGCAGCCCCCCCTACTTTATGATGCCAGTTTCATTTCCTAACCTCTACTTGCTATTCCGAGCCTCAATTTGCTCTCGTAGCCATTGTGATGATGTGGCCGGGTCCAGTTGAGTTTCTGGTCAATAGTAACCCCACGGATGTTGACCATTGAATGTCAAGGGGCAGTGTTTAGAAAGTCTCTTATTGGAGATGGGCATTAATTGCCGGTTGTCAGTCCAAGCTTGGATATCTCGCCTCCCTTGACACATCAGACTCAGGACGAAACCTTTTGAGAAATAAGCTTATTTATTGATTTTTTTTTTTTTTTTTTTTGTCTCCATTTTCTCTCAGTAATGAATTCAGTCAAATGCTTGCCGAGGAATATCTACAGTTATTCGACTTCAGCGAGATGGAATTGGACCAAGCTCTGAGGTAGGGAGGGTCTGAGTCTGAACTTCCATAATGCGCCACGTAACGAGGCAATGGCCTAGTGGTATTATCACTAGACTATTAATCCAGCTAATGGTCTGGGGACCCCGGATTCAAATCCCGTCATAGTAGATGGTAGAATTTGAGTTCATCTGGAGTTAAGAATCTACTGATGAAACCATTGTCGGAAAAACCCATCTGGTTCCCTTTAGGGAAGGAAATCTTCCCCGGTCTGGCCTACATGTAACTCCAGAGTCACAGCAATGCAGTTGACTCTCAACTCCCGTCGGGCAACTACGGATGGGCAATAAATGCCAGTGACACCCATGTCCCACAAATGATTGTAAAAGAACTTGATTTAAATAGAGGTTGATTCTAGGGTTTGTACGCATTCTTTCTGACCCCTGACCTTTTGTGCCTGCAGGAAGTTCCTGATGGCGTTTGTGCTGACGGGCGAGACTCAGGAGCGGGAACGTGTGCTATACCAATTCTCCAATCGGTTCCAGCAGTGCAATCCCAATATCCTTCAGAGTAGAGGTATGTAAGCACAGGCAGGCGATCCTTTCTTAATGGTGGCACAGTACTTAGCACCACTGCCTCATAGCCCCAGGGACCCCTGTTCGATTCCCGGCTTGGGTCACCGTCTGTGTGAAGTTTGCACGTTCTCCTCGTGTCTGCGTGGGTTTCCTCTGGGTGCTCTGATTTCCTCCCACAGTCCGAAAGGTGTGCAGGATAGGTGAATTGGCCATGTTAAAATTGCTCCTTAGTGTCCAGGGATGCATAGGTTAGAGGGATTAGTGGGTAAAATATTTTGGGATATGGGGATAGGCCTGGATGGGATTGTGGTGGGTGCAGACTCGATGGGCCTCTTTCTGCACTGTCGGGTTTTATGGTTTGGTTCTTAACCTGTTGGACTTTAACCGGGTGTTGTGACACTTCTTCCTGTACTTCAGCGCCAGGGATCCGGGTTCGATTCGGGTCACTGTCTCTGCGAAGTTTGCACCTAACTCGTCCGAAAGAGTTTGCACATCCGAAAGATGTATTGGTTAGGTGCTAAATTCTTCCTCAGTTTAACCCCACTCGGAGTGTGGCATCTAGGAGATTTTCACAGTAACTTTGTTGTAGTGTTGATGTAAGCCTACTTGTGAGACTACGAAAATACATTTTAAACTTTTCACTTTAAAGTTCCCTCAGCATAGGTTTGTTTTCCTTTTAGAACATAGAACACTACAGCACAAACAGGCCCTTCGGCCCACAAGTTGCCCACAAGGTGTGGTTCCGGAGGACTGGAGGATAGCGAATGTGGTCCCATTGTTTAAGAAGGGGAAGAGAGACCTTCCAGGGAATTATAGGCCAGTGAGTCTTACTTCTGTTGTGGGCAAGGTATTGGAGAGAATTATTAGGGATAGGATTTATAGTTATTTAGAGAGAAATGAATTGATTGGGGATAGTCAGCATGGTTTCGTGAAGGGTAGGTCATGCCTTACTAACCTCATTGAGTTTTTTGAGAAAGTGACCAGAGAGGTGGATGGGGGTAAGGCGGTTGATGTAGTATATATGGACTTTAGTAAGGCGTTTGATAAGGTGGCCCATGGAAGACTTCTACAGAAAATGCAGATGTGTGGAATAGAGAGTGATTTAGCTAATTGGATTAGGAATTGGCTGGCAGATAGAAGACAGAGGGTGGTGGTTGATGGGAGATATTCATCGTGGAGTTCGGTGACAAGTGGTGTGCCTCAGGGGTCTGTTTTGGGGCCCCTGCTGTTTGTAATTTTTATAAATGATCTGGATGAGGGTATTGAGGGATGGATCAGTAAATTTTCAAATTTACTCAAATTTTACAAATTTGTAAATTTGCACTAAAGTCGGTGGAGTGGTAGATAGTGAAGAGGGGTGTTATAGTTTACAGAGTGACTTGGACAAGTTGCAGAGCTGGGCCGAGAGGTGGCAAATGGAGTTTAATGTGGAAAAGTGTGAGGTAATGCACTTTGGCAGGAACAATAAATGTGTAGAGTATAGGGCTAATGGTAGGGCTCTTAATAGTGTTGAGGAACAGAAGGATCTTGGTGTATGTGTCAATAGATCCCTGAAAGTAGGCAGTCAAGTGGATAAAGTTGTTAAGAAGGCATATGGAGTCTTAGCTTTTATTGGTAGGGGGATTGAATTTCGGAGCCGCAACGTCATGTTGCAACTGTACAAAACTCTAGTGCGGCCGCACTTGGAGTATTGTGTGCAGTTCTGGTCCCCACATTATAAGAAAGATGTGGAGGCATTGGAGAGGGTACAGAGGAGGTTTACCAGGATGTTGCCTGGTATGGAGGGCAGGTCCTATGAGGAGAGGTTGAAGGATTTGAGGTTGTTTTCGTTAGAAAGGAGGCGGCTAAGAGGGGACCTTATTGAAACATATAAGATGATTAGAGGTTTAGATAGGGTGGACAGTGATAGCCTTTTTCCTAGGATGGAGAAAGCTAGCACGAGGGGACACAGCTTTAAATTAAGGGGTATGAGTTATAGGACGGATATCAGAGGTAGGTTCTTTACTCAAAGAGTGATTAGGGAGTGGAATGCCCTGCCTGCAGCTGTTGTAGATGCGCCAAGTTTGGTGGCGTTTAAGAGGTTAATTGATAAGTATATGGAAGAGAAGGGAATGGTTTAGTTTGGAGGGGCATTGCTTTTTATTTTGGTCGGCACAACATCGAAGGCCGAAGGGCCTGTTCTGTGCTGTAATGTTCTATGTTCTATGTAAGTTGCACCGATCACATCTATACCTACCAAGCCATAGACCTATCTATAACCCCCAATAGCATTAGATCCCATATACTCATCCAGAAGTCTTTTAAAAGACCCCAGCGAGTTCGTCTCTACCACCATTGATGGCAGCCGATTCCATTCACTCACCACCCTCTGAGTGAAAAACTTACCCCTAACATCTCCTCTGTATTTGCTTTCCTGCACCCCAAATCTGTGTCCTCATAGCGACCATTTCAGCCTGGGGAAATAGCCTCTGAGAATCCACCCTATCTATTCCTGTCAACATTTTATAAACCTCTATCAGGTCCCCTCTCAACCTTCGTCTCTCCAGGGAGAAGAGTCCCAGATCCCTCAACCTATCTTCATAAGGCCTGCCTCCCAATCCAGGCAACATCCTTGTAAATCTCCTCTGCACCCTTTCAGTAGCTTCCACATCCTCCCTATAGTGAGGCAATCAGAACTGCGCACAATACTCCAAGTGGGGTCTGACAAGGGTCTTATAAAGTTGCAGCATTACCTCCCGACTCCTAAACTCAATCCCTTGATTAATGAAGGCATACACCTTCTTGACCACGTTCTCCACCTGCGAGGCCGATTTTAAGAGTCCTATGGACCCGGACCCCAAGATCCTTCTGCTCTTCAACACAGCTAAGACTCCTATGCTTGATATTGTACTCCTTCATCCCATTGGTCCTGCCAACATGGACCACTACACATTTATCTGCATTGAAGTCCATCTGCCACTTCTCCGCGCAGTCTTGCATCCTGTCTATGTCCTGCTGCAACTTCTGACATCCCTCCAGACCATCCACTGATCTTTGTATCGTCAGCGAACTTACTCACCCATCCCTCCTCTTCCTCAACCAGGTCATTTATGAAAGTGACAAACAGCAAGGGTCCCAGAACAGATCCCTGGGGCACTCCACTGGTGACCGACCTCCATGCAGAAAAAGACCCATCCACAACCACTCTCTGCCTTCTGCAGGCAAGCCAGTTCTGGATCCACAAGGCCAAAGCCCCTTGGATCCCATGCCCTCTCACCTTCTCAAGAAGTCTTGCGTGAGGGACCTTATCAAATGCCTTGCTGAAGTCCATGTACACTACGTCCACCGCTCTTCCTTCGTCAATGTGTACAGTCACATATTCGAAGAACTCAACTAGGCTCGAAAGGCACGACCTGGATTTGACAAAACCATGCTGACTATTTCTGATCAGTCTAAACTTCTCCAAATGCTCATAAATCTTGTCCCTCAGAAGCCTCTCCATCAGCTTACCAACCACTGAGGTCAGACTCTCTGGTTGGTAATTTCCCGGACTATCCCTGTTCCCTTTCTTGAAAATAGGAACCACATCCATGATCCTCCGGAACCTCTCCCGTCTCCATCGATGATGCAAAGATCATTGCCAGGGCTCTGCAATCACTTCCCTCACCTCCCACAATAACCTGGGGTACATCCCATCCGGTCCCGGCGATTTGCTTATCTTGATAGAATTTAAAAGTTCTAACACATCCTCTTTCTTAACATCCACATACTCAATCTTTTCAGTCTGCTGCGAACCTGTAGTACGATCTCCCAGATCACTTTCCACAGTGACTACCAAGGCAAAGTACTCATTTAGCACCTCTGCCATTTCTTCTGGTTCCACACAGACTTTTTCCCCTTGACCTTTTATAGGTCTCTCTTCTCATCGTTCCCTTCTCTTCTCATCGTTTTACTTTTCACATTTTTGTAGAAGGCTTGGGATTCTCCTTAATCTTACCCGCCAAGGCATTCTCATGACCCCTTCTGGCTCTCCTAATTTCCTTTTCAAGCTCCTTTCTACAAGCCTTATACTCCTCTAGATCCCTAACATCTCCTAGCTGTCTGAACCTTTTAGACACCTTTATTTTCTTCATGACGAGGTTCGCCACAACCTCCGTGCGCCACAGTTCCTGCGGCCTACCAAAACCTCTTTGTCTCATCGAAACCTTGTCATGCAGAGCTTTTGCTTTAAGTTGAAAGTTAATTTTTTTCTTTACTGTCACAAGTAAAGCATATGGAGTCTTAGCTTTTATTGGTAGGGGGATTGAATTTCGGAGCCGCAGCATCATGTTGCAACTGTACAAAACTCTAGTGCGGCCGCACTTGGAGTATTGTGTGCAGTTCTGGTCGCCACATTATAAGAAAGATGTGGAGGCATTGGAGAGGGTACAGAGGAGGTTTACCAGGATGTTGCCTGGTATGGAGGGCAGGTCCTATGAAGAGAGGTTGAAGGATTTGAGGTTGTTTTCGTTAGAAAGGAGGCGGCTAAGAGGGGATCTTATTGAAGCATATAAGATGATTAGAGGTTTAGATAGGGTGGACAGTGATAGCCTTTTTCCTAGGATGGAGAATGCTAGCACGAGGGGACACAGCTTTAAATTAAGGGGTATGAGTTATAGGACGGATATCAGAGGTAGGTTCTTTACTCAAAGAGTGATTAGGGAGTGGAATGCCCTGCCTGCAGCTGTTGTAGATGCGCCAAGTTGGTGGCGTTTAAGAGGTTAATTGATAAGTATATGGAAGAGAAGGGAATGGTTTAGTTTGGAGGGGCATTGCTTTTTATTTTGGTCGGCACAACATCGAAGGCCGAAGGGCCTGTTCTGTGCTGTATTGTTCTATGTTCTATAAGTAGGCTTATGTTAACTCTGCAATGAAGTTACTGTGAAAATTCTCTGATTGCCATACTCCGGTACCTCTTTGGGTACACCAAGCGAGAATTTAGCATGGCCAATCCACCTAACCTGCACATCTTTGGACACATGGATGGATTGGCCATGCTAAATTGCCCCTTAGTGTCCAAAGGTGTGTGGGTTAGGTGGATTGGCAGTTCTACTCGCTACATTATAGGAAGAATGTGATTGCACTGGAGCGGGTGCAGAGGAGATTCACCAGGATGCTGCCTGGATGGAACATTTAAATTATGAAGAGAGGCTGAATAGGCTTGGGCTTTCATTGGAGAAGAGAAGACTGAGGGATGACCTGATCGAGGTGTACAAGATTATGAGGGGCAGAGTGGATAAGGAGCAGCTGTTCCCATAGTTGGAGGGTCAGTCACGAGGGGACAGAGGTTCAAGGTGAGGGGCAGAAGGTTTAGAGAGGGGAATGTGAGGAAGAACTTTTTTACCCAGAGGATGGTGATGATCTGGAATGCACTGCCTAGGAGTATGGTGGAGGGGGGAATGCCTCACATCTTTTAAAAGATACCTGAATGAGCACTTGGCACATTCAGGGCTACGGGCCCAGTGCTGGTGGATAAAATCATAGAAACCCTACAGTGCACGAAGAGGCCATTGGGTACACCGACCAAAATTCCAACCAGGCCCTAACCCTATAACCCTACATATTTAGCTGTTAATCCCTCTAACCTACACATCTCAGGATACTAGTTAGGGAAAAGACATCGTGATATGGAGATAGGGCCTGGGTGAGATTCTGATCAGTGCAGACTCGATGGACCGAATAGCCTCCTGCACTGTAGAACCCAAAATATTCCCAAAAAATATTTTTAATTAGTGTCGCAAGTAGGCTTACATTAACATGGAAATGAAGTTACTGTGAAAATCCCCTAGTCGCCTCATCCGGCGCGTGTTTGAGTTACACTGAGGGAGAATTTAGCACCTCGCCAGCACGTCTTTCAGACTGTAGAAGGAAACCGGAGCACCTGGAGGAAACCCACGCAGACATGGGGAGAATGTGCAAACTCCACATAGACAGCGACCCAAGCCGGGAATTGAACCCAGGTTCCTGGAGCTGTGAAGCAGCAGCGCTACTGTGATAATGAGGTGGGCAGGACAGGGTCTTTCATGTGCTTGGTGCTGACTCGATGGGCTGAAGGGCCTCTTCTGCACTGTAGCATTCTGTGAAATAGAATTTCGTTTTGCCCTGTGTGCATATTCGAAAGGCAGTGGAAGCAGATTAAACTGTCGATTGGGCTTCCAACAGATCAGAGGGAGTAATGATGTCTTGTCTTTTCTCTCCTTTATCTTGTGCAGATGCTGTTCACACCATAACCTGTGCCCTCATGCTTCTGAATACAGATCTTCACGGACAGGTAAGCTTTTCTGGAGAATGGGTTAGGGGTTGTATATAAGGGCAAAATATATGTGTGGGTTCCCTACAGTGCAGAAGCAGGCTCATTGATTGTGCACTGACTCTCTGACAGAGTATCCCGTGCAGACACTTTCCCATAATCTCATGCATTTGCCCAGCTAATCCCCACAACCTGCACATCTTTGGACACTAAGGAGCAATTTACCATGTCCAATCCACCTCAATCTACACATCTTTGGACACTAAAGGGCAACTTAATCCAGACAAATGTGAGTTAATGAATTTTGGAAGGTCTAATATAGATAGGAAATATACAGTAAATGGCAGAACCCTTAAGGGTATTGATAGGCAGAGGGATCTGGGTATACAGGTACACAGGTCACCGAAAGTGGCAATGCAGGCGGAGAAGGTAGTCAAGAAGACATGCAGCATGCTTGCCTTCATTGGCTGGGTCACTGAGTTTAAAAATTGGCAAGTCTCATGTTGTAGCTTTATAGAACCTTAGTTAGGCCACACTTGAAATATAGTGTTCAATTCTGCTCGCCACGCTACCAAAAGGATGTGGACACTTTGGAGAGAGTAACAGAAAAGATTTACCAGGATATTACCTGATATGGAGGGCATTAGCTGTGAGGAGAGGCTGAAGAAACTCGGTTTGTTCTCACTGGAGTGACGGAGGTTGAGGGGTGACCTGATAGAAGCCTACAAGATTATGAGAGGCATGGACAAAGTGATGGTCAGAAACTTTTTCCCAGGGTGGAAGAGTCAATTACCGAGGGGCACAGGTTTAAAGGAGATGTACGAGGCAGGTTTTTTACACAGACGGTGATAGGCGCCTGGAATTCGCTGCTGGGGGAGGTAGTGGAAGTGGATATGATAGTGACTTTTAAGGGGCGCCTTGACAAATACATCTATAGGATGGGAATAGAGAGATATGGTTCCCAGAGGGTAGGGGGTTTTAGTTCAGTCAGGCAACATGGTGCAGGCTTGGAGGGGCCGAAGGGCCGATTCCTGCGCTGTAATTTTCTTTGTTGATCTTTGGACACTAGGGGTTAAATTAGCATGTCTAATCCACCTAGCCTGCACACCTATTGGACTGTGGGAGGAAACCTGGAGCACCTGGGGAAACCCATGCAGACACGGGGAGAATGTGCAGTCTCTGCACAGACAGTGACCCAAGGCAGGAATTGAACACGTGTTCCTGGCATTGAGAGGCAGCAATGCTAACCACTGTGCCCCCGTGTCACCCCTGTTGTGATATGTTATTGGTACTATTGCATTTAAATGATGTGTTTGGGGTTGATATCGGTGCAATGAATGTTTGTAGTTGTAACTCTTTTGATAAGAAAGAAGAGTGAATTGTACTGATAGGCCGATCAGGGAGCCTCTTGCTTTGTATTTAACCAGGCATGCCAGTTCCTCTGGGACACCGAGTGCGGGCTGCGAACTGAAAGCTCTCCGTGTGCTGTTGTCAGGCTTGTAAATGAAAGGATTTTAGTGGAAGGACTTCTGCCTCCGAGGATTTAACACAGCTGTTTTCCTGCTATTTCAGAATCTCGGGAAAAGCATGTCGAGCCAGGACTTCATCACCAACTTGGAAGGGATGAATGACGGGAAGGATTTTCCAAAAGACATGCTGAAGGTAACAATTTAGCTTCTTTTTCTCCTCAAATAATTATCTCCCTATCTCACCTTTTTCTACGGGACACAGCCAGGATGGTAAGTGTCTAGGAAAATGGGGGTGAGGAGCATATCAGCCATGGCGGAGCAGATACGATGGGCCAAATGGCCTAATTCTGCTCCGCTATCTTATGAGCTTTTTAATTCTATCCCTCTAGAAATAATGACATCCCAATTCTACCAACCAAAATCTGATGTGAAGAGTACTTAACTCTCAGCATCGCAGGCTAAACCTGACCCTTTTCTCATCCAACATCTTCCCAGTGGGATGGTGATCAGGAGTGAAGGTTGATTATTCTTTTTGATTGGATTTGTTGTTGTCACATAGAAGAGCAGGATAGAGGAGGGCGTAGAATGTAGTGATAGTCATAGCTAGGGTGTAGAGAAAGATCAACCCAATACATTCCAATTTGATTTGATTCATTATTATCATACGTAATGGGATTCAGTGAAAAGTATTGTTTCTCGCAAAGCGTACTGTTCATAAAGTACATGGGGAGAAGGAAAGGAGAGAGTGCAGAATGTAGTGTTACAGTCACAGCAAGGGTATAGAGAAAGATCAATTTAATGCAAGGTAGGTCCATTCAAAAGTCTGACAGCAGCAGGGAAGAAGCTGTTCGAGTTGATACGTGATCTCAGACTTTTGTATCTTTTTCCCAATGGAAGAAGGTGGAAGAGAGAATGTCCGGGGTGCGTGGGGATCCTTGATTATACTGGTTGCTTTTCCCGACGCAGTGGGAAGTGTTGCCTGAAGAAGGCTACAAAGCCGAAAACTTGCAAGTTTACTATCAAATAAATTGGTTGGATTTAAGACTGGTGTTGTCAGACCTCTTACAGTGGGAAGTGTAGACAGAGTCAATGGATGGGAGGCTGGTTTGAGTCATGGACTGGGCTACATTCATGACCTTTGTAGTTCCCTTGTGGTTTTGGGCAGAGCAGGAGCCATACCAAGCTGTGATACAACCAGAAAGGATACTTTCTATGGTGACATCTGTAAACATTGATGGGAATCGTAGCTGATGTGCCAGTTTTCTTTCTAAGAGAGTAGAGGCGCTCAGCTTAACCCGAACAGGAGTATGGCAACTTAGGGGATTTTCACTGTAACTTCATTGCAGTGTTAACATAAGTCTATTTGTGACACTAATAAATAATCTCGCATTTCTTAACTATAGTGTCAGGATGGAGGGGACCAGGACAGGTTGTTGGTGATCTGGCCACCTAGAGCATAGAAATTCTCGATCATTTCCACTTCATTCTCATTGATGTAGACAGGAGCATGTTCTCCAGTACACTTCCTGAAGTCGATGACAATCTCTTCTGTTTTACTGACATTGAGGGAGAGATTTATTGTTATTGCACCAGTTCACATTACGCCTTACAATTGCCCAGCACAGACTAAAGATAAAGCCACATTTTGTACAGTAATTACTAAGTTAACTGGGGCTAACTTCTCTTTGAGAACAGGGGACAAAGCGGTGGTTAAAGAGGTTTGTGTAAAATTAATTATTTAATAGAACATAGAAAAACTACAGCACAAACAGGCCCTTCAGCCCACAAAAGTTGCACCTGTCCTATTGCTACCTACCAGGCCTATCTATGACCCTCAATCCCATGTACTCATCCAGAAGTCTCTTAAAAGACCCCAACGAGTTTGCCTCCACCGATGGTAGCCGATTCCACTCACCCACCACTCCGAGTAAAAAAAATTTCTAGACTCATACAGGGTTAAATAAAAAGAAGGGGTACCTTTCGCATTTTCTTCTCAGTGCAAGACAAGTGAAGGAAAAGAACAATAATATACAGTAAACTAAACACTCAAATACCTTTTGAAACCTTTTGACACGGTGTGAGGCTGTTACCCACATCCGGAAAACACCAAAATATACATCCTCTACAATTAAAAATATATCCACTCCTCAGAGGTATACTAATCCTTTACTGAGGAAAAACTACAGTTACAATAAAGAAGATTGGATACTGGGGTGTCATGGTGGCACAGTGGGTTAGTGCAGCTGCCTCTCAGCACCAGGGACCTGGATTCGATTCCTGGCTCATGTCACAGACTGTGTGGAGTCTGCACATTCTCCCATGTCAATTTCTAAAAAACTTTGTTGATGTGGTAAGTTCATACATTAAAAAGGTGTTTTCAAAATGTAGCATTCATCTGAGAAAATAAGTTTTTAAAACCGAGTGCTCCGGTTTCCTCCCACACTCAGAAAGACATGCTGGTTAGGTGCTAAATTCTCTCTGTGTAACCTGAACAGGATGTGGCGACTAAGGGATTTTCACAGTAACTTCATTGCAGTGTTAATGTAAGCCTACTTGTGACACTAATAAATAATCTCGCGTTTTAGGACACTGAGGAGCAATTTAGCATGGCCCAGGGAATAAAATCTGGAATTAAGAATCTACTGATGACCATGAAACCATTGTTGATTGCCGGAAAAACCCATCTAGTTCCTTAATGTCCTTTAGGGAAGGAAATCTGTGGTGACACAGTGGTTAGCACTGCTGCCTCATAGTACCAGGGACCTGGGTTCAGTTCCCGGCTCAGGTCACTGTCTGTGTGGAGTCTGCACGTTCTCCCTATGTCTGCGTGGATTTCCTCCCACACGCCAAAAGATGTGCTGGTTAGGTGTTAAATTCTCACTCAGTGTACCCGAACAGTAGGGTGATGATTAGGGGACTTTCACAGTACACCATTCACTGAAGGTAGGCTGCAGGTACAGCAGGCGGTAAACAAGGCAATGGTATGTTGGCCTTCATTGCAAGAGGTTTCATAGAATCATAGAGCCCTACAGTGCAAAAGGAGGCCCTTTGACCCATCGAGTCTGCACTGAACACAATCCTACCCAGGCCCCTACCCTCATAGCCCTACATATCATACCACTAATCCCACTAACCTACACACCCCAGCACACTAAGGGGCAATTTCTTAGCATAGCCAATCAACCTAACCCGCACATCTTTGGACTGTGGGAGGAAACCGGAATATCTGGAGGAAACTGATTCGGGGGGGGGGGGGGATCCTGAATAGTTGGGGTGCTAAGAGGGATGAGAGTAAGGGGGTCATAGAGGAAAGCCGTAAAACACAGCAGCATACGGGTGGGGTAGGGCATGGTTTGAAATGCGTATACTTTAATGCAAGGAGTATTCGCAATAAGGGGGAGGAACTTGCAGCTTGGACCAGTACCTGGAACTTCGATGTTGTGGCCATTTCAGAGACTTGGGTAGAGCAGGGACAAGAATGGATGTTGCAGGTTCCAGGGTTCAAATGCTTTAGTCGGAGTAGAGGAGGAGGTAGAAGGGGGGGAGGAGTGGCATTATTAGTCAAAGACTGTATCACAGTGACAGAGAAGAAGTTTGATGAGGACTTGTCTGTTGAGGTAGTATGGGCTGAGATTAGAAACAGGAAAGGAGAGGTCACCCTGTTGGGAGTCTTTTATAGACCTCCTAAAAGTTCTAGAGAGGTTGAGGAAAGGATTGCAAAGTCAATTCTGGTCAGGAGTGAAAGTAATAGGGTAATTGTTATGGGGGACTTTAACTTTACTAATATTGATTGGAATAGCTATAGCTCTAGCTCGTTAGAGGGGTCAGTTTTTGTACAAAGTGTGCAGGAAGGTTTTTTGACTCAGTATGTAGATAGGCCAACTAGAGGTGAGGCTACATTGGATTTGGTGCTGGGCAATGAGCCAGACCAGGTGTTAGGCTTGGAGGTTAGTGAACATTTTGGTGATAGTGACCACAATTCGGTTACGTTCACCTTAGTGATGGATAGGGATAGGCATGAAGCTGGGGGCAGTAGTTATAGCTGGGGGAAGGGTAATTATGAGGCCATCAGGAGAGAATTAGGGTGCATAGATTGGACTAGGAAGCTACAGGGACTGGGAACATCTGGAATGTGGAGCTTATTCAAGGAGCAGCTGCTGCGGGTCCTTGATAAGTATGTCCCTGTCAGGCAAGGAGGAAATGGTCGAGTAAGAGAACCTTGGTGTACGAAAAAAGTTGATTTGCTGGTTAAAAGGAAAAAGGAGGCTTATGTCAGGATGAGGATTGAAGGCTCGGTTAGTGCAATGGATAGCTATAGATTAGCCAGGAGGGAGCTAAAGAGTGAATTGAGGAGAGCGAAGAGAGGACACGAGAAGACTTTGGCTGATAGGATTAGGGAGAATCCTAAAGCTTTCGTTAGATATGTTAAGAATAGAAGATTGGTTAGGACAAGATTAGGGCCAGTCATAGACAGCAGTGGGAAGTTGTGTGTGGAGCCTGAGGAGATTGGAGAGGTACTGAATAAATATTTCTCTTCGGTATTCACGCAGGGTGTTGTAAATGTAGTTATGGAGAACACTGAGGTACAGGGTAGCAAACTGGAAGGTATCGAAGTAGATAGGGAGGATGTGCTAGATATTCTCGAGGGTTTGAAGTTGGATAAGTCCCCTGGGCCGGACGGGATTTACCCTAGGATTCCCTGGGAGGCAAGAGAGGAGATTGCAGAGCCTCTGGCTCTGATCTTCAGGTCGTCGTTGGTTACGGGTGGGGTTCCGGAGGACTGGAGGATAGCGAATGTGGTCCCGTTGTTCAAGAAGGGGAAGAGAGACCTTCCAGGGAATTATAGGCCAGTGAGTCTTACTTCTGTGGTGGGCAAAGTATTGGAGAGAATACTTAGGGATAGGATTTATACTTAGTTAGAGAGTAATGAATTGATTGGAAATAGTCAGCATGGTTTTGTGAAGGGTAGGTCGTGCCTTACTAACCTCATTGAGTTTTTTGAAAAAGTGACTAAAGAGGTAGATGGGGGTAAGGCAGTTGATGTGGTATATATGGACTTTAGTAAGGCGTTTGATAAGTGGCCCATGGAAGACTTCTGCAGAAAATGCATATGTATGGGATAGAAGGTGATTTAGCTAATTGGGTTAGGAATTGGCTAGCAGATAGAAGACAGAGGGTGGTGGTTGATGGGAGATATTCATCATGGAGTTCGGTGACAAGTGGTGTACGTCAGGGGTCTGTTTTGGGGCCCCTGCTGTTTGTAATTTTTATAAATGATCTGGATGAGGTATTGAAGGATGGATTAGTAAATTTGCAGATGACACTAAAGTCGGTGGAGTGGTAGATAGTGAAGAGGGGTGTTATAGTTTGCACAGGGACTTGGACAAGTTGCAGAGCTGGGCCGAGAGGTGGCAAATGGAGTTTAATGTGGAAAAGTGTGAGGTAATGCACTATGGCAGAAATAATAATTGTGTAGAGTATAGGGCAAATGGTAGGATTCTTAGTAGTCTAGATGAACAGAGGGATCTTGATGTGTATGTGCATAGATCCCTGAAAGTAGGCAGTCAAGTCGAGAAGGTTGTTTAGAAGGCATATGGAGTCTTAGCTTTTATTGGTAGGGGGATTGAATTTCGGAGCCGCAACGTCATGTTGCAACTGTACAAAACTCTAGTGCGGCCGCACTTGGAGTATTGTGTGCAGTTCTGGTCCCAACATTATAAGAAAGATGTGGAGGCATTGGAGAGGGTACAGAGGAGGTTTACCAGTATGTTGCCTGGTATGGAGGGCAGGTCTTATGAGGAGAGGCTGAGGGATTTGAGGTTGTTTTCGTTAGAAAGGAGGAGGCTAAGAGGGGACCTGATCGAAACATATAAGATGATTAGAGGTTTAGATAGGGTGGACAGTGATAGCCTTTTTTCTAGGATGGAAAAAGCTAGCACGAGGGGACACAGCTTTAAATTAAGGGGTATGAGTTATAGGACGGATATCAGAGGTAGGTTCTTTACTCAAAGAGTGATTAGGGAGTGGAAGCCCTGCCTGCAGCTGTTGTAGATGCGCCAAGTTTGGTGGCGTTTAAGAGGTTAGTTGATAAGTATATGGAAGAGAAGGGAATGATTTAGTTTGGAGGGGCATTGCTTTTTATATTGGTCGGCGCAACATCGAAGGCCGAAGGGCCTGTTCTGTGCTGTAATGTTCTATGTTCTATGAAACCCACACAGATATGGGAAGAATGTGCAAATTCCACACAGATATTGACCTGCGCCGGGAATTGAACACGGGTCCCTGGCGTTGAGACAGCAGTGCTAACCCGCAGTGCTAACCCACTGTGCTACCGTGCCGCCCATTTTGAGTACAGGAGCAGGGATGTGGTGTAATTACACAGGGCCTTGGTGAGGCCACACCTGGAGTATTGAGCAGTTTTGGACTCCTTTTCTGAGGAAGGATGTTCTTGCTCTCGAGGGAGTGTGGCAAAAGTTTACCAGACTGATTCTGGGGACGGAAGGACTGATGTATGAGGAGGGATTGACGAGGTTAGGATTGTTTTCACTGGGGTTCAGACAAATGAGGGAATCTCATAGAGACTTGTAAAATTCTAACAGGACTAGACAGGGTAATGCAGGGAGGATGTTCCCAATTGGTGGGGGGGTAGTCCAGAACCAGGGTCTGAGGATTCAGGGTAGACCATTTAGGACAGAGATGAGGAGACACTCGGTGAGCCTGTGGAATTCATCACCACAGGAAGTAGTTGATGCTAAAACATTGAATGTATTCAAGAGGTGGCTGGATATAGCACTTGGGGTGAACGGGATCAAAGGGAGAAAGCAGGATTGAGTTGGACGATCAGCCATGATCCTGATGAATGGCAGAGCAGGCTCGAAGGGCCAAATGTGTTGTTCAGCTGTTCACCTCTTTACCAACCTCTTTACCTCCTCCTGCTCCTATCTTCTATGTTTTGTGTTAATATAAGCCTACTCGTGACACTAATAAACGTGTTCACAATAGTGTCATTCTGTTAATTTGCTTCAAGCGGTGCAGACAACAATTCATTAATGTGTAGCCAAATGTCAAATCTGGACATTGTTATCTTTATTCTGAATTCTATTCCAGTTGTTTCAATGTCTCTCTCTGTGTGTCTGATCTGTAGGCCTTGTACCAAGCAATCAAAAGCAAGAAGATGGAGTGGGCAGTGTAAGTACTTCCAAACTCAACATCCTTAACAGTGGGCTCGTCTCGCAGTTATTATCAGAACAATGTTTGTGGGATTGGTCATGCAAAATTGCCCGTTAGTGTTCAAAGATGTGTGGTTAATTGGATTGGCCGTGCAAAATTGTCCCTAGTGTTAAGATATTCAGGTCAGGTGGATTAGCCATGCTTAATTGCCCCTTAGTCTCAGTGTTAGGGTTTCCTCCCACAGTCCAAATAGCCTTACTAGGTACTAAATCCTCTCTGTGTAACCTGAACAGGCACTGGACTGTGGCGATTAGCGGGATTTTCACAGTAACTTCATTGCAGTGTTAATGTAAGCCTTGATCTGACATTAATAAATAACGTTTCAACTTAATTTCAGATAGCTTTTCTTAAAAAAAAAGGAATCAAATTCCATTGCCTGCCTTGGCAGGATTTGAACCCAGGCCTCCAGCACGGTTTCTGGGTTAATAGTCCAGTTATAACTCCATGAAGCTGTTGTCGAGGTTGTCTCACCGAATTTTCTTGTGATATTTTCCAGTGATGAAGAAGAGGTGCAGAAATCGATCATGGGTGAGGAATCCGTCAACATGACCCGGGTCACGGACAAAGGCCGACCTTTCCTGGAGATGCCACAGGACAACAAGGCTCCCACCTACAAGCAAGGCTTCCTGAGTCGCAAAGTCCACGCAGATATCGATGGCAAAAAAAGTTTGTGCTCTCGTCTCCCCCAGCTCCTTCCGTTCTATTTCCAATTGATGAGATCCCAAAAAATGCAGGCAGTCTCTTCAAGAGGGTGGAGAGGGAGGGAAGATGGAATAAAAGACAGCTGTGTCTCACTCTATCAACTGCAGTTCACTGGCACTGCTGCCTCACAGCGCCAGGGACCTGGGTTCGAATCCCAGCTTGGGTCACCATCTGTGCGGAGTCCGCACGTTCTCCCTGTGTCTGTGTGGGTTTCCTCTGGGTGCTCCGGTTTCCCTTTCACAGCCCGAAAAGACGTGCTGTTTAGATGCTAAATTCTCCCTCAGTGTAACCCCTAACAGGAATGTGGCAACTAGAGGATTTTCACAGTAACTTCATTGCAGTGTTAATGTAAGCCTTGCTTGGTATGCTAATAACAAATAAAGGAGGCATGGAGGCTGCAGAAGAAATTGGACAGGTTAGGAGAGTAGGCAAAGAAGTGGTTTCCTGTCTGCCAACTAGTTTGCTAACCATCTCAATACGCTAACCCAATCCCGTGTAAATTAACTCTACAATTGATAAAGTTACTTTTGAAGTGTTGTTACTGTTAAAAAGTCACATTGAAGGCAGCCAATCTGCTGACAGTATGACCGGGATCTTACAGACTCGCTCGGGCGAGACTGGAGATTCTTGTTCCAGGTCAAAGGAGATTTCCATTGTCGGACCCTAGCCCGCTCCGATTCCATGGCAGGAGAGGTGGTACAGATCTGGCATCAGTTCCCTAAAATGGAAGTGAGATATCAGGCTGGATTCTCTGACCTGACCAGCGGCTGGGATTCTCCAGTCCCGCTGCAGTGAACGGAGTTTTGAATGAGGGCCAAATTCTCCATTCTCGCTGGCAAAGGCGGAGAATTCCAATTCCTGTTATTTTTAGTGCCATTGGCTGAGGGATGGGTGGGCGGGCACGATGCCACAGTGGTTAGTACGCCTGCCTCACAGCGCCAGAGACCTGGGTTCGATTCCTGACTTGGGTCACTGTCTGTGTGGAGTTTGCACATTCTCCCTGTATCTGCATGGGTTTCCTCTCAGTCAAAACATATGTAGGTTAGGTGGATTGGTCATACTGAATTGTCCCTTAGTGTCGGGGGGATTAGCAGGGTAAATAAGTGGGGTATGGGGATCGGGCTTGGGTGGGATTGCAGACCTGGATGCTCCTGCATTGCAGGGATTCTATGATGAAAGACTATCTACGTTTGAATAACTGGCACCCAGTTACAGCCCCGTGCCCCATTCTTCAAGGTATGGTGCTGACCTGATGTACTGTGTAGGAAGATGCATCACTATTTGTCTTCACTACTTTGTCACCCACATCTTTCACTGTTGTCCCCCTCCCCCTTTCTCCCTGCCCGCCCCACCCCACACAACCACAGATTTCAGCAACGTGCCAACTGAGATAGGCACCAAGCGTGAGATGTGGACTGATCTAACTCTGAATTCTCCACGTGTTCGACGTGCTACACCTTGTGCTGGAAGGATGTGGGTTCCGCAAAGGTGGTTGCACACACGCGGTGCATATTTGAGATCACTTAGGCCCTGGAACTCAGTAAGCGGTCGAAGAGAGAGAAAGATACCTTAGTGTGTGCGTCTCTCTCTCTCACACACATACACACGCAAGCAAAGTTTCTGACCACTAAAAGTTAGTGCGTGTGTGTTTGTGTGTGAGAGAGAGAGTGTGTGAAGTTAACAGAAAAATGTGTAGCAAAGGAGGGCCTTAAAAATGACTTGACAGGTCTAGAGTATTGAGAGTATTTCTGGTCTCCTTTTCTGAGGAAGGATGTTCTTGCTCTCAAGGGAAGATTTACCCAGCTAATCCCGGCCTAAATTGCCCCTTAGTGTCCAAAGATTTGTAGGTTAGGTGGATTGGCCATGCTAAATTGTCCCTTAGGGTCCAAAGATATGTGTGTGTGTATGTGAGAGAGAGAGAGAGACTGCACTGTGAGGAGGAAGTTGAGAGAAAAATGTGTAGCGAAGGAGGGCCTTAAAAATGACTTGACAGGTCTAGAGTACTGTGAGCATTTCTGGTCTCCTTTTCTGAGGAAGGATGTTCTTGCTCTCAAGGGAAGGTTTACCCGGCTGATCCCGGCAGAACTGATGTATGAGGAGAGATTGACTAGGTTAGGATTGTTTTGGCTCGAGTTTGGACAAATGAGGAGGGGATCTCCTAGAGGAGATCTCTATTCTAACAGGGTTAGACAGGGTAGATGCAGGGAGGATGCTTCCGATGGTGGGGGAGGAGTCCAGAACCAGGTAGAGGATTCGGGATTTGGGACGGAGACGTTTCTTCACCTGTGAAGAAAGGAAGTAATTGATGCCAAAACATTGAATGTACTCAAGGGGCGGCTGGATATGGGGCGAATGGGATCAAAGGAGAAAGCAGGATTGAGTTGGACGATCAGCCAATGAATTTAATGAGTTGGCAGAGCAGGCTCGAGGGGCTGAATGGCTGCCTCCTGCTCCTATCTTCTACGTTTAGCGTTCAGCAAGGGGGGAGGAACATTCAAAAATGCAATCCAATCTTGCCACCGTCAAGTTGTGCGCTTTTGGGAAGCTTGCCGGAGGAGAGGCCCGAGGCAGGATGATTGTTGCCAACTCTGGGTTCAGATGCCCTGGAGTCGTGACCTCTGACCCCTTCCCTGCCCAGCCCGACCACCATCTGTCTTGCCTGTTGGCATTTGCCAGACAATTTTATAGACTCAAAGGTTCGAAAGGGCGTGAATGTAAGCATTTTTCTGAATTGATCTCCAATTAATCAGCTCATTCTAGAAGGTTCCACGCGGAGCTGGCGAGCTGAGGGGGGGAAAAAAAAACACAGGCTGAAAACGAGGCCTACAAACAAAATGGAAGAACCGTCCCTCATTTCTCGCTCTCTTCCTTTCCACAGCGCCATGGGGCAAGAGGAGCTGGAAAACATTCTACGCCGTCTTGAAGGGGACCGTTATCTACCTGCTGAAGGTAATGTCGTTTTCACACCGTTCCTTCCCCTTGCCTCCATTTTATCAGTCCTCAGCGCTGCGTGGGAGGATAAACGTCAACGGGACACCCTGATAGGAGACATATCGTAGAATCCTGGTGGGGCAGAAGGAGACCATTCGGCCTATTAGGTCCACACCAACCCTCTTGACAGAGTGTCTTAGCCCATTAGCCCACGTGGCAACCCCCCTAACAAAGATAAAGCAGTGCGTGTTGAGTGTTGTCGCGTTATCTTAGCCCCATTTGAGCCGGGTCAAGGGGGGAGCTGAATACAGACACAAAGAAGGAGATCATAATACACATTAAACTTTGAACAGGAAAAGACATATTCAAATTCTGAATCTTGACGCAATCTGATGTTACCCGAAGCTCCTTGTGCAGTTATAAGATCTCAACAGTGTAGAAGAAAGCCACTCGGCCCATCAAGTCTGTCCCGACCACAATCCTACCCAGGCCCATCACCCTACATGTCTACCCTGCTAATTCCCCCCCGACACCAGGGTGAATTTTGCAAGGCCTATCCATCAGCATCTTTGGAGTGTGGGGAGAAACCGGAGCAATCCCACATAGACACAGGGAGAAACTCCACAGGCAGTGACCCAAGGCTGGGAGTTCCGAGTCCTTGGTGCTGTGAGTCAGCAGCGCTAATTATTGGACCACTATCACCCAGTTGGGAATGTGCACACAGATTTTTTTTAAGTTTTCAGTATCACAAGTGTTGCGTTAATGCTGCAATGAAGTTACTGTCAGAATACCCTAGTCATCACACTCTGCTCAGTACACTGAGGGAGAATTTAGTACCTAACCTGCCCATCTTCAGACACTAAGGGGCAATTTAGCATAACCAACCCCACATATTGTCCTGATAATAATTGAGAGACAAGCCCAATGTTAAGGATGTTGAGCTTGGAAGTACTTACACTGCCCATTCCATCTTCTTGCTTGGTATAAGGCCTACAGATCCGACACACAGAGACATTGAAACAACTGGAATAGAGTTCAGAATAAAGATAACATACAGATTTGACATTTGGCTACATATTAATCAGTTGTATCTGCACCACTTGAAGCAGATTAACAGAATGACACTATTGTGGATATATTTGAAAGTTTATCAGTTTCACGAATAGGCTTACATTAACACTGCAATGAAGTTACGGTGAAAACCACCCAAACACCTGTTTGGGTTACACTGAGGGAGAATTTAGCACTTAACCAGCACGTCTTTGGAGTGTGGGAGGAAACTGGAGCACCCGGAGGAAACCCACGCAGACACGGAGAATGTGCAGATTCCGCACAGACCCAAGCTGGGAATCGAACTCAGGTCCCTGTGCTGTGAGGCAGCCGTGCTAACCACTGTGCCACCGAGCTGGCCCTATTCCTTTTAAAATCATTGATTAGTTCTTCGACCACCCTCTTGGACAGTCGGTTCGAATCGTGGCATTCTACAGAAAGAGGCCATTCGACCACAATCCCACCCTAGCCCTTTCCCCACAAACTCATATATTTACCCTAGCTAGTCCCCCTGACTCTAGGGGGCAATTTAACACGGTCAAACCAATGCATCTTTGGAGTGTGGGAGGAAACCGGAGCATCCGGAGGAAACCCTCGCGGACACGGGGAGAATGTGCAGACTCTGCATAGACCCAAGCCGGGAATCAAGCTTGGGTCCCTGGCGCTGTGAGACAGCCGTGCTAACCACCGTGCCACCCTTTTAAAGTTTGGAACAGGGGCAATGGAAGTTACGGCAACTTACCATGGCTCTTCTGCGAAACCTTCTCGAATGTTCTGCGAAACCTTCTCGAAAGTTAGCACGAGGGGACACAGCTTTAAATTAAGGGGTGATAGTTAAAGGACGGATATCAGAGGTAGGTTCTTTACCCAAAGGGTGGTTCGGGAGTGGAATGCCCTGCCTGCAGCAGTTGTAGATGTGCCAAGTTTGGTGGCGTTTAAGAGGTTAGTTGATAAGTATATGGAAGAGAAGGGAATGGTTTAGTTTGGAGGTCATTGCTTTTTATATTGGTCGGCGCAACATCGAGGGCCGAAGGGCCTGTTCTGTGCTGTAATGTTCTATGTGCGCCACCCCTGAAACTGAAGTCAAACTGGAGCCTGTTCTGGGTCCAAACTCGAAGCTCCAACTCTAACCTGGGGGCCAGCAGTTAAAACATCACAAGTAATGTACGGATATGCAATAAGTGTTCCCAATAACTGTGAGCAGAGTGGATCAGTGAACTGAGTGCTGTTGTAATCTCTTAGCTCCATCTAGTGTCGATCATGAGAAATGGGGAACTGAATACAACCCCAAAGCAGGAGGTTTCAACCTCAAATACACGTTAAACTTAGAGTAGAGGAAAGAACAGAGATTCTAATTCCAAATCGTAACATTAATCTGATGTCACCAAAGCCCCTCGCGCAGTTTTGGATCACGGGACTGAGAGCACAGAGATGTTTTTAACTTTGTTTCTTTATTGCTGCCGCAAATGCAGTAACACCGCGACACAGTTACTGTGAAATTTGCCCCCTAGTCGCCACGCTTCTGCACCTGCATCGGGTACACCATTCTGTATTTCAAGTTTAAGACAATTTATATGATGAGATCTCCTGCTTTGTGACTGTAATCAGTCCCACCCCCCAGTTTGATCCGGGAGAATTCAGCACCCTAACCAGCACGTCTTTCAGACTGTGGGAGGAAACTGGAGCACCTGGAGGAAACCCACGCAGACATGGGGAGAATGTGCAGACTCCACGCAGGCATGGACCCAAGCTGGGAATCAAACCCAGGTCCCTGGCACTGAGGCAGCAGTGCTAACCAGTGTGCCGCTTTGCCATCACGACTGATCGTAGAATCCTTACAGTGCAAAGGAGGCCATTCGGCCCATCGAGTCTGCATAATCCCATCCGAGTCTTATTCCTGAAATCCCTCACATTTATTCTGCTGATCTCCTTGACATCAAGAAGCAATTTAGCATGGCCAATCCATTAACCTGCATGTCTTTGGACACTAAAGGACAATTTAGCATGGCCAATCCATTAACCTGCATGTCTTTGGACACTAAAGGACAATTTAGCATGGCCAATCCATTAACCTGCATGTCTTTGGACACTAAAGGACAATTTAACATGGCCAATCCATTAACCTGCATGTCTTTGGACACTAAAGGACAATTTAGCATGGCCAATCCATTAACCTGCATGTCTTTGGAGTGTCGGAGGAAACTCATGCGGTGAACGTGCAGATTTCACACAGACAGTGATCTGTGGTCACGAATCGAACCCGGGTCTCCAGCGCTGTGAGGCAGCACTGCCGCCACAACTGATAAAAAGCAAGTGTTCCAAATGCCTTCGTAACTATCCGATTGATCTGCCCCAGAAAGAATGAAATAGCTTTTTCCGTTTGGTACCCTCAGGACGAATATCGGCCAAACAAGCAGTCATCGGAGGAGGCGATTAGTATCCATCATTCCCTGGCCACAAAAGCCGCGGAATACAACAAACGGCCGCACGTTTTCCGTCTGAAGACAGCTGACTGGCGCATCTTCCTGTTCCAGGCTCAGTAAGTATGACAGGATGGTTTGAAGACCATCATAGGTTAGCACCAGAGAAATGGCAGACGGAATTTAATACAGACAAATGCCGGGTGATTTAGGTGGGAGCTGTAAGACAAATAGCAAAACCATCAGGAGCGTAGACACACGGAGTGAAATCTGGGAGTCCGCAGATGCACAGCTGGTGAAGAAACCAAGTGGCACACGTGCCTTCCTTGGGCAGGGCCAAATTTACAGCAAGTATACCCGGGTTTGCTAACTGTATTTAAAGTGAGTCAAAGAGGAACGTTGCTTATTTGGAACTGAAGTTGTGATAAGTTCAAAAAGTAGCGCTGTTTCACTTCATGTTTTTGACCATAGTTCAACCAATAAGAATTAGGCTGTTTCATTTTATTAGAATTACACTGAAAACTGCATCAGGAAGAAAGAGTATTTTGATAACAGATTCCTCATTTATCTGTCGAATTACTTCCGAAATGGAGAATTCGTTCCCCGCACTTATGTCGCATTCAAAAACTGGCTGGGGTGCTAGACTGGACCCGAACCCCAAAACAAACAAATAATCATGCTTTATTTTCTCTGTTTCTCAGAGACTGGAAGAATTAATCTCTTAAACCAACTACCAAGGCAAAGCGAACATTAAAAACTTTCAACTGTACAAATGTCCAATAGAACAGAGAACGGAACAGGCCCTTTGGCGCACCAAGCGGTTCCGAACACGATGCCAAATTAAACTCATCCATTCTACCTGCCCTTGCTCCATGTTGCTCTATTCCTCGCATAACTGCGCTGATAGTTGGCAAGTAACATTTGCCAGGCAATGGCCATCACCAGTAAGAGACCCTCTCACCACCACCCTAGACATCCAATGGAGTTACCATCGCTGAATTCACCCCCCCCCCCCCCTCCCCCCCCCCCCAACTATCAACATCCTTGGGGTTACCATTGATCAGAAACTCAACTGGATTGGGAATGCTGTGGAGAGTACTCACCACCTGACCACCACCGGCCCCCCCCCCCCCCCCCCCCCCCCCCCCCCCCAAACCAAAACTCTGTCCCACCATCTACAAGGACACAAGTGTGATGGGACACTCCCCACGTGCCTAGATGGGTCCAACAACACTCAACAAGCGTGACACCATCCACCAGCCCCGCTTGATTGGCACTCCATCCGCAAACATTCACCTCCCTCCACCACCGACGCTCAGTAGCAGCAGTGTGTACCATCTACAAGACGCAACTCATCCTTAGACAGCACCTTCCAAAGCCATCACCATCTAGAAGGACAAGGGCAGCAGATACATGGGAAACACCACCATCTGCAAGTTCCCCTCTGAACCACTCACCATCCCAACTTGGAAATCATAGATTCCTAGAGTGCATTTGGCCCATGCACAATCTCACCCAGGCCCTATCCCCATAATCCTACATACTTACCCACTAATCCCTCTAACCTATGCATCCAGGGTCACTAAGGGACAATTTAGCCAATCAACCTAACCTGCACATCTTTGGACTGTGGGAGGAAACCCATGCAGACACAGGGAGAATGCGCAAACTCCACCTAGACAATGACCCAAGCTGGGATTCGAACCCAGGTCCCTGGAGCTGTGAAGCAGCAGTGCTAACCACTGTGCTGCCTAACCTATACATTTTTGTGCCCATTTGGAAATATATTGGTCATTCCGTCGCAGCCGCTGGGTCAAAATCCTGGAATTCTCTCCCGAACAGCACTGTGGGTCATCCCACAGCACGGGGAGTGCAGCGATTCAAGATGGCAGCTCACCACCACCACCTTATCAAGGGGCAACTAAGAATGGGCAACGGACCCAACCAGTGACGCCCATGTCCCACAAACGAATAAACAAAGTTCGAAAAGCCTCATATACCAATCCCCCCCCCGCCCCCCATTCATTGTATCTGCCTCCACCGCCACCCCTGGTAGCACGTTTCAGAAACCTACCACTCCCTGCGTAAGAAACTTACCCCTCACATCTCCTTCGAACTTTCCCCTCTCACCTTTTTAAGCGCACGCCCTCGAGTATTAGACATTTCAACTCTGGGGAAGAAGATTCTGTCTGTCAACCCTATCTCTGCCTCTCGTTATTTTATAGATTTCTATCAGGTCTCCCCTCAGCCTCTGTCGATCCAGAGAAAGCACCCCTAGTTTATGGTGGCACAGTGCTTAGCACGGCTGCCTCGCAGCGTCAGGGACCACAGTTTGACTGCAGCTTTGGGTGACTGTGCAGACTCCGCATGGACATTCTCCCTGTGTCTGCGTGGGTTTCCTCCAGGTGCTTTTATTTCCTCCCACAGTCCAGAAGATGTGCAGGTTAGGCGCACTGGCCATGCTAAATTGCTCCTTACTATCCAAAGGTGTTTAGGTTAGGTGGATTGGCCGTGCTAAATTGTCCCTTAGTGTCCAAGATATGCAGGTTAGGTGTATTGGCCGTGATAAATTGCTCCTTAAATTCCAAAGATGCCTAGGTTAGGTGGATTGGCCATAATAAATTGTTCCTTAGCATCCAAAGGCGTGTGGGTTAGGTGTATTGGCCATGCTAAATTGCCCTGGGGGATTAGCAGGATAAATCTGCGGGGTTAGAGTGGGATAGTTGTTGTTGGTGCAGATTCAATGAGCTGAATGGCCTTGTTCTGCACTGCCGGGATTCTAGGATTCTATGACTTCTCCGGCCTCTCCTCCTGGCTCATAGCCCTTCTGTCCTGCCGTTCCTGCAGGAGTGCGGATCAGATGAACTCCTGGATCACGCGGATCAACCTGGTGGCCGCCATGTTTTCATCGCCGCCTTTCCCAGCAGCCGTCGGGTCCAAGAGGAAGTTTAGCCGCCCCATCCTGCCGTCCGCCACCTCCAAGCAGTCGCAGGTAGGTGCGGTGAATTTAGTAGGCCCTAATTAATCCATCGCTGGACTGGAAACTTCACGTTGGCAAATCCAAAATGGCAGCAGTTAACAACGCCCTCTCCTTCCCTCGGGATTGGATAGCACGTAAGTAAGACCAAAAAAAAACACCTTCATCATCGCAAATTTTTGGCCCTCTTCCAGGAAGAGCAGCTCGAATCGCACGATGCAATGCTCCAAACAATATTGGATGACCTTGACGATCTTCAGATGAACTTTCCGGAAAAGAAAGGCAAAGCGAAGGAGTTTGAGGAGTACAAGTTGAAGCAGGAATACTTTGAATACGAGGTAACCGGTTCGGAACTCCCTCTTGGGTCCTTAACAGGCCGGGTTCGCGGTCGCCAAGGTGACCGAGTTCGAGTAGGCCGGAATTTTACTGCCTCCCCCTTCCTCCGCCCGCCACGGGAATCAGAACGGGCGAGGAGCAGACAGTGGAAAGCTCCGTTGGCCGAGGACGGCGTTTTACGGTTTTGGGATGAACAGGACTGTAAAACCCCGCCTGTAGGCCAGGAAGCACCACTTCGCCTGGCATGGAGGAAGAGAGAGTCCGACAATGGAATCCCTGAGGGAGAATTTCCGCTCTTTCCTGAGTGAGGCCGTAAAATTCCTCCCCTAGTCTTGGCACCAGCCTCCTGATACTTTAGACAGGTAACGTGTAGGGGTTAAAGCTCGCTTTACATTACCTGGCTTTAGCAAGGCAACCTTTAGTTTAAAGTTTAAAATGGATTGGCTGAGCAAAATTGTTTCTTAATGTCCAAAGATGTGTAAGTTAGGTGGATTGACCGTGCTAAATTGCTTAGTAGGCTCACATTAATACTGCAATGAAGTTACCATGAAAATCCCCTAGTTTCCACACTCTGCCGTCGGGTTACACTGAAAGAGAATTTCGAACCTGACCAGCACATCTTTTATTGTGAGAGGAAACCAGAGCATCTGGAGGAAACCCACACAGACATGGGGAGAATGTGCAGACTCCACATAGACAGGGACCCAAGCCAGAAATTAAACTAGGACCTCCAGCTCGGGGCTGCATTTGGGGTCACATGGTGGCTCAGTGGTTAGCACTACTGGTTCACAGCTCCAGAATCCTGAGTTCGAATCCCAGCTTGGGTCACTGTCTGTGTGGAGAGTGCACATTCTCCCTGTGTCTGTGTGGGTTTCCTCCTACAGTCCAAAGATTTGCTGGTTAGGTGCTAAATTCTTCCTCGGTGTAATCTGAACAGGAGTGTGGCGATTTTCACAATAACTTAATCAGAGCTTTCATGAAACCTACTCGTGACACTTTAATAGATTAATTTTGAACTAACCACTGTCCCGGCACATAAGAACATAAGAAATAGGAGCAGGAGTGGGCCATTTAGCCCCTCAAGCCTAACCTGCCATTCAATAAGATCATTGCTGATTTGAGGTGGATCAGTTCCACTTACCCGCCTACTCCCCATTAACCTTAATTCCCTTATCTATCAGAAATCTATCTACACGTGACTTAAATATATTCAGCGAGGTAGCCTCCACCACTTCAATGAGCAGAGAATTCCAGAGACTCACCACCCTTTGAGTGAAGAAGTTCGTCCTCAACTCCATTCTAAACTGACCCCCCTCCCTTATTTTGAGGTTGTGCTCTCTAGTTCTGGTTTCCTTTCTAAGCGGAAAGAATCTCTCTACTTCTACCCTATCTAGCTCCTTCATTATCTTGTAAGTCTCTGTAAGATCTCCCCTCTGCCTTCTAAACTCCAACGAGTACAGGCCCAGTCTACTCAATCTCACCTCATAAGCCCACCCCCTCATCTCCAGGATCAGCTTGGTGAACTTTCTCTGCACTCCCTCCAAGGCCAGCATTCCTTAGAGTACTGTGTGCAGTCCTGGTCGCCTCACTATAGGAAGGATGTGGAAGCTATTGAGAGAGTGCAGAGGAGATTTACAAGGATGTTGCCTGGATTAGGAGACATGATCTATGAGGATAGGTTGAGGAAGCTAAGTCTCTTCTCCCAGGAGGGAAGGAGGTTGAGAGGCAGCCTCATAGAGGTTCATAAAATGTTGACAGGTATAGATAGGGGTGGATTCTTGGAGGCTATTTCCCAGGGCTGAAATGGTCACTATGAGAGGACACAGGTTTAAGGTGAAGTACAGAGAAGATGTTAGGGGAAAGTTTTTCACTGAGTGGTGAGTGAATGGAATCGGCTGCTGTCGGTCTTGGTAGTGGAAGCGAACTCACTGGGGTCTTTTAAAAAAAACTTCTGGATGAGTACATTGGATTAAATGGGATTATAGATAGTTCTGTGGCCTGTTAAATATGGGTATGATCGGTGCAACTTGTGGGCTGAAGCGCCTGTTTGCGCTGTAGTGTTCTATGTCCTAATATATCCTTCCACAAATAAGCGGGCCAAAATTCCCACAATACGCACAATTGCACACACAAAGAGTTGAACTTTGCTTGCTTCTGCTCCTCCTTTGACATTCTTAGTTACGTGCTTTCACCTTCTCTCTCCCCGCCTGCAGCGGTGTCGTATCGAGACGTATGTCAACCTGTTAAAAATTAAGCTGAATGAAGGAACGGATGACCTGGACAAGCTGGAGACTCAGATGTACGGCATCATGGAAGACAATGGCGGCACCCTAAAGAAATCGCACTCCAGCCCCTCCCTCAACCAGGAACCGGCGCCCGTGGTGAAAGTGAAGAGGAACGTCTCTGAGCGGAGAACTTACCGGAAGATCATTCCAAGCAGACATCGGAAGCTAATCTGAAAGGAGTGGGGACCAGATATTTAAAGGCCAGTTATTTGACTGCAGAAACAAACGACTTGAGTGGGAGCTTTGACTCGCTAACTTAACATGAAGGAATCAAAAAAAAAGTCAGGAAAAAAATATTAGGGCAAGATATCAGGGACCAATTTTGGAGGGCAAGTATTTTATTTTTGTATTTTCAGTGTTTTTTTTTTAACTTATAATTGAAGCACTGTCCTGCTTTGTAAGTATGTGGTTTTTTTTATACAACTGGTTAGATTCCTGCGTATGCCCTTTCCAGCATGGACTCTTGGATCTAAAGGCTGCCCGGGCGAAACCGTTGGTTTCTGTTCGCTGCGGAGTTAGACGTGGCGCCACTTTGACCAATTCCTGTTTGCCGGCTCCCGACTTTGGGTCAAATATGTACGCTTCCTAGCATCCCTCGGTTCAGACGTTCAGCCCCTCGCTGTCTGTCCTTCACCCAGTGTCCCCGACCAATGTCCCTCCTTTAAATCAACATAGGCAAAAACGGATCTGCTGTAGAATCCCTGCCGTGCAGAAGGAGGCCATTTGGCCCATCATCAACACTCCGACAGAGAACCAGGCCCACTCCATCTCTTATAATCCCACGCTGATTCACTAACCCGCACGGCAGATGGTGGAATTTGAATTCAATAAAAAAAAAAATCTGGAATTAAGAATCTACTGATGAAATCATTGTTGGAAAAACTCATCTGGTTCCCTTTAGGGAAGAAATCTGCCGTCCTTACCCCGGTCTGGCCTACGTGTGACTCCAGAGCCACAGCAATGTGGTTGACTTTCAACTGCCTCTGGGCAACTAGGGATGGGCAATAAATACTGGCCCAGCCAGCAATGCCCATATCCCGCAAATGAATTAAAAAATTGACTTTGAATTTTATAAGTTGAATAAGAAGTCCATTTTTAATCAGAATGAGATACATTGTAGGCTCAGGGGTTACTGTACTGGTACATATCAGATCCATTACGATTACTGCCTCATCCCCTAACTCTGCACTATTGCCTCTCAGTGCCAGTGACATGGGTTCGATTCTGGCCTTGGATCACTGTGTGGAGTCTGTGTGTTTCCCCCATGTCTGCATGGGTTTTCTCCAGACGCTCCGGTTTTCTCCCACACTCCAAAGATGTGCGTCTTAGGGGATTTGGCCATGCTAAGTTGCCCCTTAGTGTCCAAAGATGTGCAGGTTAGGTGGATTGGCCATGCTAAATTGTCCCTTAGTGTCCAAAGATGTTGGATAAATACCAGCTGGGTTCTCTAACTGTGCCCAAGCGAGACTTGCGCTGCAGAAGCTAGTAATCGAATTTGCGATGTCTATTTTAACTGTTTAAATAGAAAAAGCTCTTCCACGATGCTTCAGGAAGAGGGAAATGTTTGATGGGCTGTACATGGAGGCTGCTTTGTCCGAGGGGCTACAGTGTGTGGGAGGCTGGCTGTATGGGGTGTATAGAGAGTAGATTATAAAGGGTTCCTTCCCTGAAGTATTGCCAATGTCCTTCATGCTGGGCTCACTCCACTATGCGTGAAATGGTTTCACTGTGCTGTTCGTACACAGATTGGTGGACAGACGTTCTGCATTTGCTTCCTCTTTGCTTTATTTTACGATTTGCACTATTTTTCTCCAGATGTTACCCAGCCCTGGGTTCTGTTCTTGTTTGCGTGTTTTCGTATGGGTGGGTGGATCAATCCTCGCAGGATTTCATCTCAGGTATCTCGGGATCGCTCTGAATAACAATCCTGGGTCGCATTCCAAATCACCAGCTCACCCCATAGGGTACAGGAGGAGAATCAGGCCACTCAGCCCATCGAGTCTGCTCCACCATTCAATCATAGCTGATACATTTCTCAACCCCATTCTCCTACTTTTTGCCCATAATCTTTGATCTCCTTATCGATCCACATTGAGGTGATGGCCTATTATCGCTAGACTATTAATCCAGCAACTCAGCTACTGTTTTGGGGAATCCGGGTTTGAATCCCGCCACGGCAGATGCTGGAATTTGAATTCAATAAAAAAAAAATCTGGAATTAAGAATCTATTGATGAAACCATTGTCAGAAAAACCCATCTGGTTCCCTTTAGGGAAGGAAATCTGCAGCCCTTACTCTGGTCTGGCCTACATGTGACTCCAGAGCGATGTGGTTGACTTTCAATTGCCTTGGGCAACTAGGGATGGGCAATAAACGCTGTCCCAAAAAAAAGTCAAGAACTTATCCATCTTTGTCCTAAATACACTCAATGACCTGGCATCCTCCTGTGGCAATGAGTTCCACAGATTCCCCAAACCCTCTGGCTGAAGAAATTCCCCCTCACCTCAGTTCTAAAGGATCGTCCCTTTACTCTGAGGCTGTGCCCCTTGGATCCGAGTCTCTCTGACTGACGGAAACACCTTCCCCACATCCACTCTATCCAGGGTCTCTCAGTATTCTGTAAGTTTCAGTGAGATCCCCCTCCCGCTTCTAAACTCCATCGAGTACAGACCCAGGGTCCTCAACCTTTCCTCGTATGTCAAGCCTTTCATCCTTAGGATCATTTTCGTGAACCTTCTCTGGACTCTCTCCAAGGCTGGCACATCCTTCCTTATATATGGGGCCCAAAATTGCTCCCAATATGCCAAATGTGATCTGACTTATACAGCCTCAAGAAGCACATCCCTGTTTTTGTATTCTGAGCTTCTCGAAATGAATGCTAACGTTGCATTTGCCTTCCCAAACCACCAACTCAACCTGCAAATTAACATCCATGCATCTGTACTTTGTCTTTGACGCTTCCAGCGTATCATTGACAGGCCTCCCACATTCTGCTCTTTGATCCCTTTAGCTTGGCTAAGCCTTTGTTACTTATGTCCTGACGTACCAAACTCCCCTTGTGCCCAACGACCTGGTTCCTGGTCAAAGTGGGTGGCACGGCGGCACAGTGGTTAGCAGTGATGTCCCACAGCGACAGGGACGCGGGTTCAATTCTGGCCTCAGGTCACTCTATTTGGAGTTCTCCCTGTGTCTGTATGGGTTTCCTCCGGGTGCTCCGATTTGCTACCACAGCCCAAAGATGTGCAGGTTAGGTGGATTGGCCATGCTAAATTGCACCTTAGTGTCAGTGGAACTGGCAGGGCAAATACACGGGGTTACATGGATAAGGCCTGGATGGGAGTTTTGTGGGTGGGACAGTGCAGGCTGGATGGGCCCCCTTGTACCCTGTCGAGATTCTGTGAACTTGACATGGGTAATCCCAAATCTTGGCGCTTTGGGGTTAACCCCACGGTTAGCCAGAGTCCCACGTGGTTCCAAGAAATGACTGCTGGCAACAGTGATGCTTCACACATAACTTTTGCTGCTATTTTTTAAATGTGGGTCTGCTACTTCTCCTCGTGTTTGTTACAGTTAATAATTTTCTTCTTCGAATGAAAACACAATGCCACAAAAGTAGGAAAAATGGGGACAATGCGGAACTCCCTCAATTAGTACCCACTTTTTTTTTTTTAACTTGAAGTGCGGTAAAAAGGGGGGAGTACAGTCCTGAAACTTACCGACGGTGTACTGAGGGTGTCTCGAAGAAAACAGGTTCTTGCTGAGTAGAACCACTGGGGGGCAGTTTCTGCCTTCACGCTTGCTTGGGAAGCGAGCAGTCGCTTTTTTTAAAAAGGTGGAAAAAAGAGAGAGAAAATGTGAAAAATCCAACTGAGGGGTGGGGGCGGGGTGGGGAGGGAGGGAGGGGAAAGACCAGACTCTTCATTATCTGGAGGTTGATTTAAAATTCCAAGTGCAATGTTGACTTGTTAACTCTTTTGTATCTTCTCAAATCCCCTTTCTTTATTGCGTTTAAAAAAAACTCAGGTTTTATGATGAAATATATATGACAAGAATATAGTCGAAATGTTAAAGTTTGAAGAAAAGGTCTATTTTACTGCTGAATGGATTATGTGTCTGTTACCTTCAATCTGTGCCGTATAGTATTACAATATGGGAACAAGAGATCTCTATATAAATGACAAGGCAATATGATTTCTTTACCCCTCGATCCCATTTGTAGATTACCTACTGTTGAATAAATTTAATTCTTTTGTACACGTGTCTTGGAATATTCCTAAGAAGTCTGGTGCACGTGTTACTCTGTAAAAAGTCTCAACATCAGATTAAAGTCCAACTGGTTTATTTGGAAGCAAATGCTTTCGGAGCACTTCATCAGTGGAAGTTCTGTTCACAATCAGGGCATAGAAAGACAGAATCCCTACAGTGGGGAAAGAGGCCATTTGGCCCATTGAATCTTCACAACCCCCCATATCCCTCCACCTTTACCCACTAATCCATCCAGTCAACACATCCCAGGACACTGGCTATGCTAAATTGCCTTAATCAACCTAACTTACACATCTTTTAGACTGTGGGAGGAAACCCACGCAGACACCTGGGAGAACGTGCAGACTGTACGCAGACAGTGACCCGAGCCAGGAATCAAACGCAGGTCCCTGGAGCTGTGAAACCGCAGTGCTAACCCACTGTGCTACCGTGCCGCCCACTTTCTCCCCATGTCTGTGTGGGTTTCCTCCGGGTGCTCTGGTTTTTTCCCACAGTCCAAAGGTCTGCGGATTTGATTGATTAGCTGTGCTAAAATTGCCCCTTAACACCCTGAGATGTAGGTGAGAGGGATTAGTGGGTAAAATATGTGGGGGGTAGGGCCTGGTAGGATTGAGGTCGGGGCAGACTGGATGGATTGATGACCTGTTTCTGTACTGCAGGTTTCTATGAGTCTGCACTATCCCACCCAGGCACTACCCCGATATCTCTACGTATTTTACCCACTGATCCCCTTAACCTACACATCCAGGACACTAAGGGGCAATTTTAGTATGGCCAATCAACCTAACCCACACATCTTTGGAGGAAACTGGAGCACCTGGAGGAAACCCACGCAGACGGGGAAGAAAGTGCAAACTCCACACACACAGTGTGCCAGCAATCGAACCCAGGTCCCCGGAGCTGTGAAGCAGCAGTGCTAACCCACTGTGCTACCGTGCCAGCCTCTCTTTAACATTTGATAAATTGTGTGTTAAAATTGAACTCCACTTACCTGACGAAGGAGCAGCTTTTCTGAAAACCAGTGGCTTTCGCTGCCAAATAAACCTGTTGGACTTTAACCTGGTGTTGTGAGACTTCTTACTGTGTTTTACCCCAGTCCAACGCTGGCATCTCCACATCGTACATCTTGCTCTCAGCTGACAATCATTTGTCTTTCCACCTGCTATTCTCCGCTGAGAATATTTTGGGACAGGCATGGTGGTTAGCACTGCTGCCTCACAGCGCCAGGGACCTGGGTTCGAGTCCCAGCTTGGGTCACTGCCTGTGTGGAGTTTGCACATTCTCCCCATGTCTGTGTGGGTTTCCTCAGGATGCCTCCCACAGTCCGAAGATAAACTTTATTTATTAGTGTCAGAAGTAAGGATTGCTGCAATGAAGTTACTGTGAAAATCCCCTAGCTGCCACACTCCTGTTTCAGGTTACGCTGGGGGAGAATTTAGCACCTAACCAGCACGTCGTTCAGACTTAGGAGGAAACCAGAGCACCCGGAGGAAACCCATGCAGACACGGGGAGAATGTGCAGATTCCACACAGACAGCCGGCAATCAAACCCGGGTCCCTGGCACTGAGGCAGCAGTGCTAACTGCTGTGCCACCCACAGATCTGAGAGTTAGGGGCAATGGTTAGCTCACCTTTGTGTTGGGGGGGACTAGCTAGGGTAAATGCATGAGGTTATGGGGTTGTGTGTGGGATTGTGGTTGGTGCAGACTTGATGGGCTGAATGGCCTCCTTCTGCACTGTACATACGATTCTAATAAAGTTACCATCAACTGGTGGGACGCGCTTTCACAGGCATGTTTACCATAGAGTCACAGAGATTTGCAGCATGGAAATAGGCTCTTCAGCCCAACTTGTCCATGCTGTCCCTTTTTTTAACCACTAAGCTAATCCCAATTGCCAGCATTTGGCCCATATCCCTCTATGCCCATCTCACCCACGTAACTGTCTAAATGCTTTTTTAAAGACAAAATTGTACCTGCCTCTACTATCTCTGGCAGCTTCTTCCAGACACTCAATACCCTCTGAGTGTAAAAGTTGCTCCCTCTGGACACTTTTGTATCTCTCCCCTCTCACCTTAAACCCTCTAGTTTTAGACTCCCCTACCTTTGGGAAAAGATATTGATGATCTACCATTTAACAGATGGCAAACACTACACGCTGCTCTGGAAGAAATACATCATTGTGTGTGAAAGAGAATTCTCTAGGTGCTTCTGATAGACCACACAGATGCTATTGTTACAGTGCTGGCACAGTGATTAACACGGCTGTCTCACAGCGCCAGGGACCCGGGTTTGATTCCCGGCTTGGGCCACTGTCTGTGTGGGATCTGTATGTTCCCTTGTCTGCGTGGGTTTCCTCCGGGTGCTCTGGTTTCCTCCCACAGTCGGAAAGATATGCTGGTCAGGTACTAAATTCCCCCTCAGTACAACCTGAACAGGTGCCAGAGTGTGGCGAACAAAGCAACAAAAATAGAAAATGTGAGAAAATCTCACAGCATCTGTGGAGAGAGAGAGAGAATAGAGCCAGCGTTTCAAGTCTGGATGACCCTTTGTCAGAGCTGATAGGAAAGACAGCAGAGATTTACACAAGGGGACGCAGTAGAAATGATAGACTTCAAGTTTTTTGGTGTCCGGATCACAAACAACCTATCCTAGTCCCCCTATGTCGACACTATAGTTAAGAAAGCCCACCAACGCCTCTACTTTCTCAGAAGACTAAGGAAATTTGGCTCGTCAGCTACGACTCTCACCAATTTTTACAGATGCACAGTGGATAGCATCCTTTCTGGTTGTATCGCAGCTTGGTATGGGTTCCTGCTCTGCCCAAGACCGCAAAGAAATTACAAAAGATCGTGAATGTAGCCCAGTCCGTCTCACAAACCAGCCTCCCATCCATTGACTCTGTCTACACCTCCTGCTACCTCAGGGGAAAAGCAGCCGACATAATCAAGGATCCCATGCACCCCGGTCATTCTCTCTTCCACCTTCTTCCAACAGGGAAAAGATACAAAAGTCTGAGGTCAGGTACCGACTGACTCCAGAACAGCTTCTTCCCTGCTGCTGTCAGACTTTTGAATGGACCTACCTTGCATTAAGTTGATCTTTCCTACATCGTAGCTATGACTGTAACACTACACTCTGCACTCTCTCCTTTCCTTCTCCCCTATGTACACTATGGTATTGTTTTGTCTGTACAGCACGCAAAAAACAATGGTTTTCACTGTATCCCGATACAGTAATGAATCAAATCAAATCTAAAATGTGTAGTTTAAGTGGATTGGCCATGCTCAGTTGTCACTTTGGGTGGGATTTTCCGACCTGGTTCATCTCAAAATGGGAAAATCCAGCCCGAGGTCAATGGACATTTGGACACTCCTTGTCTGCTACAATGCCCATGGTGGACTAACAGGTAAATTCACCCCTTAGTGCCCACATATGTGCGGGTTAGGGTGGATTGGCCATGCTAAATTGCCCCTTAGTGTCTCAAAGATGTTGGGTTAGAAGTGATTGGCCATGCTAAATTGCCCCTTGTGTCCAAAGATGTGCAGGTTAGGTGGATTGGTCATGTTAAATTGCCCCTTAGTGTCCAAAGACGTGCAGGTTAGGTGGATTGGTCATGCTAAATTGCCCCTTGTGTCCAAAGATGTGCAGGTTAGGGTGGATTGGTCGTGCTAAATTGTCCCTTAGTGTCCAAAGAAGTGCAGGTTAGGTGGATTGATCGTGCTAAATTGTCCCTTAGTGTCCAAAGAAGTGCAGGTTAGGTGGATTGATCGTGCTAAATTGTCCCTTAGTGTCCAAAGATGCGTAGGTTTGCTATGTCAAAATTGGCATTTTAAGAGTCCTTGCAGAGTCAATAACTGGAGGCAAAATTACATAACTTCGGCAACGCATTTTAAAGAAGCGAGTAGTCGAAAGATAGTTATGCTGAAGGAGAAACATCTCCGATGGTGAAAATCCTCAAATAAATCGATGGGAATCGTTGCTACTACAGTGGGCGTGGGGGGGATATCACTAGATACTCTCGAGGAAGCAACTTCTGTTTCTCTGCCAGACTCATTAGTAAAACAAACATTGGAGCCTGAACTTCATTAAAGCCCTATCAACTCAGCAGGAGAGGCACTCCAGTTCACTCTCTCTTATTCAAAGCTCAGCTTCAAGGAGAGGAGACGGCAGGAGATCCTTCAGAAAGAAGGGATTAAAGAGTAAATAAACTTGCGTCAGCAGCCTCTCAGTCAGCGCAGAAAGCGTCGGGCAAGAACTCAACCCGAAAGCCGCTGAGAGAGCATCATAGCTTCTCCTGCAGGATCCTGTGTCTGAGTGTCTGCACAGCCTGTGATAACCATCAGTGTGGATCCCCCACTTGGAGAAGGCCAGGCTCCAGCCCAGACAGGGTGAGGGTCCCAGATACACAGGAGCGTTATGAATTAACCCCTTTGAGGCCCATCTCCTTTCAGCCGATTCCCTTTGATTTACAAACTTATCTTCACTCCGGAGAATGCGTCAGGTACAAACTGGCCTGTTTGTGGTCCTTAACAGAGGCTTCCTAATTGGGCAGGGGAGATGTATAGGTTAGGTGGATTGGCCATGCTCAATTGCCCTTTAGTGTCCAAAGATATGCAGGTTGGGTGGATTGGCCATGCTAAGTTGCCCCTTAGTGTCCAAAGATGTGCAGGTTAGGTGGATTGGCCATGTGAAATTGCTCCTTAGTGTCCAAAGATATGCAGGTTGGGTGGATTGGCCATGCTAAGTTGCCCCTTAGATTCCAAAGATGTCCAAATTAGGTGGATTGGCCATATTAATTTGATCCTTAGTATCCAAAGATCTGCGGTTAACGGGATTGGAAATGCTAAATTGTCCCTTAGTGTCCAAAGATATGTAAGTTAGGTCGATTGCCCATGCTAAATTAGCCCTTAGTCCAAAGATGTGTAGATTAGGTGGATTGGCCATGCTAAATTACTCCTTAGTGTCCCAAGATGTGCAGGTTGAGTGGATTGGCCATGTTAAATTGTCCCTTAGTGTCCAAAGAATTGGAGGTTAGGTGGATTGGCCATGCTAAATTGCCCGTGAGTGTCCAAAGATGTGTAGGTTAGGTGGATTGGCCATGCTAAATTGCCCCTTAGTGTGTAAAGATATGTAGGTTGCGTGGATTGGCCATGCTAAGTTGTCCCTTAGTGTGCAAAGATGTGTAGGTGAGGTGAATTGGACATGCTAAATTGCCCCTTAGTGTCTAAAGATTTGGAGGTTAGGTGGATTGGCCATGGTAAATTGCCCTTTAGTGTCCAAAGATGTGTAGGTTAGGTGCATTGGCCATGCTAAATTGCCCCTTAATGTCCGAAGATGATTTGGTTTGGTGAATTTAGCTTGGCCACCTAATGCACTTGACTCACATATCTTCGGAGTATGGTGAGAACATGCTCCCAGTCAAGGCTGGAATTAAAGGTTGAGACAGCGGTGCTAACCACTGTGCGTCTGTGTCACCCAGTGAGGGGTGTAGAGAGAAGGGGAAGTGTAGAAGTGCATTGGGCCCCAGGTAGCTGAAGGCATGATTGACAATGACAAAGCGACTAAATTCCGGTGGGAGGGGGGGTGTCGCTCATCAGGCCAGGAGGTTGTGGAGACGGCAGGAGGTTACAGAAATGAGGAGGGAGGGACCTTCGGAAGAATTCGGATCGTAAAATAAGGCGTTGTTTGACTGGGGATTGGTTAAACGTGAGTTCAGATGGAAGAATTTAAATGCAATTAAAAAAGAAATCTAGAATATAAATCTATAAAAAATGTGCTCTTAGGCTGATTGGGTAACAAATTGTCCCTATATTGGTCTCTATATGTCATTAAGACGTTAGGATGGCGCGCGGGCTCGTTGGGCCGAAGGGCCTGTTTCCTGTGCTGTGTTGTTCTTTGTTCTTTGTATAAATCGATCACGATTGTCGGAAAAACCTCCCTTTAGAGGAAGAAATCTGCCGTCCTTACCCCGGTCTGGCCTAGATGGAGGAGGCGGAGCCTGGCCTACTCAGAGGAGGTGGAGCCTGGCCTCCTGCTTGGAGGAGGAGGAGCCTGGCCTACTCCAGTGCAATGTGGTTGACTCTCAACTGCCCTCAAGCAACTAGGGATAAATACTGGCCCAGCCAGCGTTGCCCGTGTCCCACCAATGGATTAAAAGACTTTCTTATTTTATTTAGGAAACTTCGATCTACCTCCCTACCTCTCCAAAAACGTGAGTCATGGCTAGAATTTTCCAGCCTCCAATGTTGTGGGGGGGAGGGGGGAGAGGGCGGAGGTGTGTTCGAGGGGTTGAGGGTGGTGGGGGGGAGTCCATCCTGACTGTCTACATTTGTGACCCGGAGGGGGAGCATGAACGGTCTGAGGGCGCAGTTGACATCTTCCGTGCCCGCTGGAGTCAACCCTCATAATCACACTCTAATTTGAAGTTTTCCAGTTTCCTTTGATTTTGTTTGGGCTGCTTTTCCTCCCTCCCTCCCCCCCACCCCCTCCTTTTGGGGTGTTGCCCCTTTTACCTCGTCCTGAGTTGGGTTTGACCTGAAAAGAGGTCGGGCCGTGAGGCGGGAGGTTGTTTGCCAGAGGCGGGATCTTCCAGTCCCTCCGCTGTCAATGGAAATTCCCGATGACCTCACTCCAAAATCGCAGGAAACCTACAAGAGGCAGTACTGGAAAAAGCCGCCTGCGCTGGAGAATTCTAGCCCGTATTTCTGCCTCAGCCTGTGAGGGAGAGAGATGGAGAAAGAGAGAGAGACATGGGCAACATTTTACTTTGGTGAAAATAACTCACTAGAAAACAGGAGGAGGCCATTCGGCCCTTTGAGCCTGCTCCATCATTCATGGCAGGTCATCAAATTCAATATCTGATTCCCCACTTCCCCTCCCATATCCCTCCATCTCTTTAGCCCCAAGAGCAAAATAGAACATAGAACGTTACAGCGCAGAACAGGCCCTTCGGCCTTCGATGTTGCACCGACCAATTAAGAAAAAGCAATGACCCTCTAACCTAAACCATTCCCTTTTCTTCCGTAAACTTATCTACTAACCTCTTAAACGCCACCAAACTTGGCGCATCTACAACTGCAGCAGGCAGGGCATTCCATACCCTTACCACCCTCTGGGTAAAGAACCTACCTCTGACATCCGTCCTATAATACCACCCCTTAATTTAAAGCTATGTCCCCTCATGCTAGCTTTCTCCATCCTAGGAAAAAGGCTATCACTGTCCACCCTATCTAAACCTCTAATCATCTTATATGTTTCGATGAGGTCCCCTCTTAGCCGCCTCCTTTCTAACGAAAACAACCTCAAATCCCTCAGCCTCTCTTCATCAGACCTGCCCTCCATAACAGGCAACATCCTGGTAAACCTCCTCTGTACCCTCTCCAATGCCTCCACATCTTTCTTATAATGTGGGGACCAGAACTGCACACAATACTCCAAGTGCGGCGCACTAGAGTTTTGTACAGTTGCAACATGACGTTGCGGCTCCGAAATTCAATCCCCCTACCAATAAAAGCTAAGTCTCCGTATGCCTTCTTAACAACCTTCTCGACTTGACTGCCTACTTTCAGGGATCTATGCACATACACACCAAGATCCCTCTGTTCATCAAGACTACTAAGAATCCTACCATTAGCCCTAGACTCTACACATTTATTATTCCTGCCATAGTGCATTACCTCACGCTTTTCCACATTAAACTCCATTTGCCACCTCTCGGCCCAGCTCTGCAACTTGTCCAAGTCCCTCTGCAAACTATAACACCCGTCTTCGCTATCTACCACTCCTCCGACTGGTGTTATCTGCAAATTTACTAATCCATCCTTCAAAACCCTCATCTAGATCATTTATAAAAATTACAAACAGCAGGGGCCCCAAAACAGATCCCTGAGGTACCCCACTTGTAACCGAACTCCACGATGAATATCTTCCATCAACCACCACCCTCTGTCTTCTATCTGCTAGCCAATTCCTAATCCAATTAGCTAAATCACCTCAATCCCATACATCTGCATTTTCTGCAGAAGCCTTCCATGGGCCACCTTATCGAACGCCTTACTAAAGTCCATATATACCACATCAACTGCCTTACCCCCATCCACCTCTTTGGTCACTTTTTCAAAAAAATCAATAAGGTTAGTAAGGCACGACCTACCCTTCACAAAACCATGCTGACTATCCCCAATCAATTCATTTCTCTCTAAATAACTATAAATCCTATCCCTAATAATTCTCTCCAATACTTTGCCCACAACAGAAGTAAGACTCAGCGGCCTATAATTCCCCGGAAAGTCTCTCTTCCCCTTCTTGAACAATGGGACCACATTCGCTATCCTCCAGTCTTCCGGCACTATACCGTAACCAACGACGACCTGAAGATCAGAGCCAGAGGCTCTGCAATCTCCTCTCTCGCCTCCCAGAGAATCCTAGGTAAATCCCGTCCGGCCCAGGGGACTTATCTAACTTCAAACCCTCAAGAATATCTAGCACATCCTCCTTATCTACTTCAATACTTTACAGTTTACAACCCTGTATCCCAGTGTTCTCCACAACTACATTTACATCTCCCTGCGTGAATACCGAAGAGAAATATTTGTTCAGTGCCTCTCTAATCTCTTCAGAAATATAATTTCTTCTTGAAATCACACAACGTTTTGGCCTCAACTACTTTCTGTGGGAGTGAATTCCACACATTCACCACCCTCTGGGTGAAGAAATTTCTCCTCACCTCAGTCCTAAAAGGTTTACCCCTTATCCTCAAACTATGACCCCCTAGTTCTGGACTCCCCCCACCATCGGGAACTTTCTTTCTGAATCTACCCTGGTAGAATTTTATAAGTTTCGATGAGATCCCCTCTTCTGAACCCCAGTGAAGATAATCCTAACCGACTTAGTCTCTCCTCATATGGCAGACCTGCCGTCCCAGGAAATTTCTCCTCACCTCATTTCTAAAAGGTTTACCCCTTATCCTCAAACTCTGACCCACTAATTCTGGACTCCCCCCACCATCGGGAACACTCTGAATCGATGCTGTCAGGATTTTCCATGAGATCCCTTTCAAGTGCCGAATGCAAGCTCACAGTCAAAATATTTTGAAATCCTTTTATTTGTTAGCATCACAAGCAGGGCCTCCATTGGAATGAAGTTTCTGTGAAAATCGGGTAGGTAGGCCCAGCCAGAATGTTTTTTTAAGACGCCGGGGGGGGACCCACACAGACACGGGGAGAATGTGCAGATGTTGCACAGACAATCTGGGATTGGAGCAGGGGATCCCTGGCGCTGTGAGGCAGCAGCGCCAACCTCTGCAGCACTTTGATTTTCGAGGTTGGATTCGGGACGTGTGTTTAAGATGCTAAAGAGTGCTGTTTCAACTGGGTGCTTTCCCATTTCCCTCTCTCCTTTACCTGCAGGGCTTCACACTGACAGTGCAGCTGACGGGGGGGGGGGGGGGGGGGAGGCGAAAGGTCAACTTCACACAACATTAACCTCAGCACACATCCATTCATCGGAAAACGAACTGAATTGGGGGCAATTTCAAATCAGTGTTACCTTTCCGCAGTGACCGGCTGCAGCGAATTGCAGAGATGGAACGTTTCTGCGAAAGAGCATCCTTCTCCTTAAAAGGAGTTCAATGCGCTGATAACAGAACTGAGCGAAAAAAAAATTCTCTGCATTTCCTGTACTAAACTGCAAGCTTCTTCCTTATCCATTCGTGGGACATGGGCATCACTGGCATTTATTGCCCATCCCGAGGGCAGTTAAGACTCAACCACATTGCTCTGGCTCTGGAGTCACATGTAGGCCAGACCTACATAGTATATTGCCACTTAGTGTCCAAAAATGTGCACATTATGGGGATTGGCCATGTTAAATTGCCCTTAGTGCCCAAAGATGTTTAGATTATGTGGATTGGCCATGCTACATTGCCTCTTAGCGTCCAAAGATGTGTAGGTGAGGGGAGATTGGCTGTGCTAAATTGTCCCTTAGTGTCCAAAGATGTGCAGGTTAGGTGGATTGGCCATGCTAAATTGCCCCTTAGTGTCCAAAGATGTGCAGGTTAGGTGGATTGGCCATGCTAAATTGCCCCTTAGTGTCCAAAGATGTGCAGGTTAGGTGGATCGGCCATGCTGAATTGCCCCTTAGTGTCCAAAGATGTGTAGGTTAGGGTGGTTTGGCCATGCTAAATTGCCCTTTAGTGTCCAAAGATGTGTAGATTAGGTGCAATGGCCGTGATAAATTGCCCTTTTGTGTCAGGGGATTGTATGGGGTTACGGGAATAGAGTGGAATTGTTGTTGAGGGTGTATCCTTGATGGACCAAGTGGCCTCTTCTGCACTTTGGGGACTCGGTAATTCATTGATTGTCGAACACTTTGAACCAAAGGCTCGATGATCGGCTCTCATATCTCCCGCCTGGCTCAGTTTTGTTCGAAAATGTCCCTGTGAAGTGCCTGGGATGTTTTATGAGCTGAAATCGGCTCTCTAAGTACAGGTTGACCTTGTTATATTGTTACAGCTGCAGTGTCTGCTCAGAGTGTGAATCCTGAGTATTGCTTCAGGCCACAATTCCCGAAATGTTTTATTACCGAGTGATTCCGCAGCAAGAGAATAAAAATACAGTGAGAAACAGGGCAGGCTGAGATTGCTGTCCTGCTGGAACTGCTGTCTCCTGGAGTTTCACGGTGGGTTAGCGCTGCTGCCTCGCAGTGCCAGGGGACCTGGGTTCGAATCCCAGCTCGGGTCACTGACTGTGTGGAGTTTGCACATTCTCCTCATGTCTGCGTGGGTTTTCTCCAGGTGCTTTCTTCCCAATGATGTGGGGGTTAGGTGGATTGGCCATGCTAAATTGCCCCTTAGTGTTCAAAGATGTGCAGGTTAGGGTGGATTGGCCATGCTAAATTGCCCCTTAGTGTCCAAAGATGTGCAGGTTAGGGTGGATTGGCCATGCTAAGTTGCCCCTTAGTGTCCAAAGATGTGCAGGTTAGGTGGATTGGCCAGGCTAAATTGTCCCTTAGTGTCCAAAAATGTGCGGGTTAGGTGGATTGGCCATGCTAAATTGCCCCTTAGTGTCAAAGATGTGCAGGTTAGGTGGATTGGCCATGCTAAATTGCCCCTTAGTGTCCAAAGATGTGCAGGTTAGGTAGATTGGCCATGCTAGATTGTCCCTTAGTGTCCAAGGATGTGCAGGTTAGGTGGATTGGCTATGCTAAATTGCCCCTTAGCGTCCAAAGATGTGCGGGTTAGGTGGATTGGTCATGCTAAATTGTCCATTAGTGTCCAAAGATGTGCAGGTTAGGTAGATTGGCCATGCTAAGTTGCCTCTTAGTATCCAAAGATGTGCGGGTTTAACGCAATCAGTTCCGCGACAATACTGAGAGCGCAGCGGTGGGCGGGAAGCAGGCCCTTCGGCCCAAATGCTCCGTGCCAGACCTCCCCGTGTCTTCTGTAGTTGCGTTCACAGGGGAACCCTTTCCCTCGGAGAACTAAATGAAAGGGCGGTCGCCAAGGGGGTGAAACGTCCCGTGCTTACAGCCCCTATCAAGAGGCCGCTTTCTAAATGAAGCAGCGAGGCCTAGCAGGCCTGAGGCCTGTCGCAGGCCTCAATTTCCAGTTGCACCCCTTTTTCATCCCTGACCTGACGGCACGCCTGCAGTGCCTGATCGCGACAGAAGTGGCCTCCAAGGGAAATGAGTCTTTGTTGGAACATTTATAACCGGATTAAAGCAGATTACTGCGGATGCTGGGGTCTAAAAAAATGCTGGAAAATCTCAGCGGGGCTGGCAAGTCCCCGTAAAGAGAGCAAAGAGCTGACGTTTCGGGTCCAGATTGTCAAGTCTGAGTTTCGAACTGTTTATCAGAAAAGACTCTGCCCTAAAATAAATACCGTAGCAACGATAAATTCATTCCCTACCTTGCCGTATTATGCATCAATGTACACAATGGTGAGTCACTGCATGTTATTACCGAGAGATATTTCGAACCGTGTGTGTTCATATAACATGTTGGAGGGGATTCTAAGAGACGTACATTTGGAAACGCAACAAAAGATCTCGGAGCAGGAATCCGCCCCCTCGAGCCTAACCCCGCCATTCAATAAGATCATGGCTGATCTCTTCGCGGACTCAGCTCTGCTTCCCCACCCGCTCACTCTTTACTGTTCAAAAATCTATCCGTCCTTGCCTTGAAAACATTCAATGAGGTAGCCTCAACTGGGCAGGGAGGATTCCACAGATTCATCACCATTTGGGTGAAAAAGTTCTCCTCAACTCAGTCTGAAACCTGCTTCCCCTTATTTTGAGGCCATGCCCCCTAGTTCTAGTTTCACCCGCCAGTGGAAGCAACTTCCCTGCTTCTATCTTATCTATTCCCTTCATAATCTTAGATGTTTCTATAAGATCTCCCCTTATTCTTCTGAATTCCAATGAATATAGCCCCAGTCTGGTCAATCTCTTCTCATAAGTCAACCCTCTGGAATCACCCTATTGAATCTCCTCTGCACCCCCTCTTATAGAGGTATAGACCTCTATAAGATCACCCCAAAACCATAGAATCCTACAGTGCAGAAAGAGGCCCTTCAGCCCATCGAGTCTGCACCGAACACAATCCCACCCAGGCCCCATATCCCTGCACATTATACCCACTAATCCCTCTAACCTGCGCGGCCTAAGGGGTAATTTCTTAGCATGCCCAATCAACCTAACCCGCACATCTTTCGGACTGTGGAGGAAACCCATGCAGGCACGGGGATAATGTGCAAACTCCACACAGACAGTGACCCGAGCCAGGAATCAAACCCAGGACTCTGGGAGCTGTGAAGCAGCAGTGTGCCAACCCACTGTGCTAACTCTTATGCTCCAGGGGAAAAAGTCCCAGTCTACTCAGTCTCTCCTCATAAACTAACGCCGGGATCCTGGTCAACTGGGTCAGTGGGCTGAGGAATGGCATCAACCTGCGCATCTTTGGACACTAAGGGACAATTTAGCATGGCCAATCCACTTAACCTGCACATCTTTGAACACTAAAGTGCAATTTAGCATGGCCAATCCACCTAACCTGCACATCTTTGGACAGTAAGGGGCAATTTAGCATGGCCAATCCACCTAACCTGCACATCTTTGGACACTAAGGGGCAATTTAGCATGGCCAATCCACCTAACCTGCACATCTTTGGACATTAAAGGGCCATTTAGCATGGCCAATCCACCTAACCCACACATCTTTGGACAATAAGGCACAATTTAGCATGGCCAATCCACCTAACCTGCACATCTTTGGACACTAAGGGGCAATTTAGCATGGGCAATCCACCTAACCTGCACATCTTTGGACATTAAGGGGCAATTTAGCATGGCCAATTCACCTAACCTAGGAGGGAACCGGAGCACCCGAAGGAAACCCACGCAGACACGGGGAGAATGTACAGACAGACAGTCACCCGAGGCCAGGGAATTGAACCCAGGATCCCGCTGTTGTGGGGCCGCAGCACGAACCACCAGGGACATCCTCATTCCCGTTTCTTAAATGCAGTCGGATCCCCTTCCCGGAGAGTAAATCTGATACCCGTACACCCTCGCGCCGTGGGACTGGCAAACTAAGATGGCGACCGCGCGAAGGACGTACGTAACAACAGAGGAGGCCTGGAGGCAGAGAATGGAATTGCCGCGTCGCCTGAATTGCGTCTCCCTCCCTGAGGAAGTACAGGCTAATAAACGCTTAGCAACAACTGACTGGATCGCAATGCGAACGCTGAGGAGAGAGGACAATCAGTTGGCTGAGTTCAGCCATGCAGAAAAACCTACAAACCGTCCCCTGTAGCACGCAGCCGTCTCTTAAACAACAACAGCTTCTTCAAGTATTTAGTCAGTTCATCAAGACTCACTTTTCTTTTTGCACAGCTGACTGAACACTCAAAATATTTCTTCAACCATTTTTCACGCGAGACGCCCCAAACCAAGTATTAGAAACTTATAAAATTCTAACAGGGTTGGAATTTGGTTGGAGGGGGAGTGCAGGATGAGGGAGGATGAGGGGTAAACCTTTTAGAATTGAGGTGAGGAGAACTTTCTTGGGAAGGCAGGACTGTCATATGAGGAGAAAGTAAGTCGGTTAGGATTATATTCACTGGAGTTTCGTACAGTGAGGGGATCTCATAGAAGCTTACAAAATTCTAACAGGGATTAGACAGGGTAGATTCAGAAAGAATGTTCCCGATGGCAGTCCAGAATTAGCTTTTTAAACTTTAAAAATAGTTTAAAGTTGATTTATTATTTCACAGGTAGGCTTACATTCACACTGCGATGAAGTTGCTGTGAATAATCCCCCAGTTGCCATACTCCTGTTCGGGTTACACTGAAGGAGAATTTGGCATCTAACTAGCATGTCTTTCAGAGTGTGGGAGGAAACAGGAACACCCGGAGGAAACCCACGCAGATATGGGGAGAATGTGCAGACCCCACGCAGAAAAATTCCCCAGTCGCCACATTCCAGCGCCTGTTTGGGTTACACCGAGGGAGAATTTGGCATCGTCTTTCAGAGTGTGGATGGAAACAGGAGCACCCGGAGGAAACCAACGCAGACATGGGGAGAATGTGCAGACCCAACACAGAAAAGTTCCCCAGTCGCCACATTCCGGTGCCTGTTCAGGTTACACCGAGAGAGAATTTGGCATCTGACTAGCACGTCTTTTAGAGTGTGGGAGGAAACAGGAGCACCCGGAGGAAACCCATGTAGACATGGGGAAAACGTACAAACTCCACATAGACAGTGACCCAAGCTGTGATTCGAACCTGGGTCTCTGGCGCTGTGAGGCAGCAGTGCCAACCACTGTGCCACTGTGGTTATATAGGGCTCATAGTTTGAGGATAAAAGGGGTAAATCTTTTAGGATTGAGGTGAGGAGAAATTTCTTCAATCAGAGGGTGGTGAATGGGTGGAATTCACTCCCACAGAAAGTAATTAAGATCAAAACGTTGTGTGATTTCAGGAAGAAATTAGATTTTGCTCTTGGGGCTAAAGGGATGGAGGGATATGGGAGGGGAAACAGGATCAGGATTTTGAATTTGATGATCAACCATGACCAAAATGAATGAAGGAGCAAGCTTGAAGGGCCGAACGGCCTCCCCCTGCTTCCAGCTTCTATGTAACGGATGATCAGGGAGATTTGATTACACATTTACAGAACTGGAAGAGAGAGAGAAATGAGAGCAACACTAACAAAGAAACAGATCACTGCTGAAGATCCATCACGCGCTGAGAATTTGGATTGGTTTTTAGGCTAACTATTTGAAGAACTCTTGTCAGCGAGGGTTTGACTGTATCTGACCTGGTTGGAAGCCAGAGAAATGCACTAATGTAAGCGATAAGCAACTGCGTAATCACTCCGTAACAGGTTAAGTAGATTGGCCATGCTAAATTGTCCCTTAGTGTTCAAAGATGTGGGTTAGGTGGATTGACCATGCTAAATTGTCCCTTAGTGTCCAAAGATGTGGGTTAGGTGGATTGACCATGCTAAATTCTCCACAACCCTACGCACTTACTCCTGCTTCCAGGTTCTATTTTAATACGTAGCATTAAATACACAGGGTGACGGGGAATGGAGGCCGGATGAGATTGTCAGCACAGACTCGACGGGCCGAATGGCCGCCTTCTGCACTGCAGAGATCCTCTGATCCTACGAATTCATTCCGCTTGGTTTTAACGTGAAACAAAACGAGGGAGGCTGAAAAAAAACGTTCGCGAAAATAGGTTTGGGAGTCCCGCAAAAATGCAGCGTGTGATAGCTAACGCTTATGGAAGAATTGTAGCGAGGGGGGGGGTGTGCAGTTTACAAAATGAAACACAGTCCCAGAAACATAGCAACAGCGGCCGTTACTGGGCTTAGAAGTGACGGAGATCGATAATGATGCGCGGAAATTGCTTGGGCGGGTTATTAGGATGTGCATTGAACATGCTGAGCATCCTCCCAGTTGCCAATTAAGAGCAGTTTTGCGAGCCATTCTGATGATGCATGGCCCATGTTTTATCTAACTGCCATTAACACTTAAGAAAGGCTTGCAATTCCACAATGCAAAACTCCTCCGCACACACACACGCATGCACGCACGCACGCAGTCAAGAATCGAGACTGTGACGTGATTCTCAACCCTTGCAACAGTCGAGCAATTTCCTTCACCTGCTCACCGCTGATATAGCGATGCTCGTACTGGATGTTTTCGGGATGAATTAGATGGATTGGCCGTGCTAATTGCCCCTTAGTATCCAAAGATGTGTAGGTTGGGTGGATTGGCCATGCTAAATTACGCCTTAGTGTCCAAAGATGTGCAGGTTAGGTGGATTGGCCATGCTAAATTGCCCCTTAGTGTCTAAAGATGTGTAGGTTAGGTGGATTGGCCATGTTAAATTGCCCCTTAGTATCCAAAGATGTGCAGGTTGGGTGGATTTGCCATGCTAAATTACGCCTTAGTGTCCAAAGATGTGCAGGTTAGGTGGATTGGCCATGATAAATTGCCCCTTAGTGTCCAAAGATATGCAGGTTAGGTGCATTGGCCATGCTAAATTGCCCCTTAGTGTCCAAAGATGTGCAGGTTAGGTGGATTGGCCATGATAAATTGCCCCTTAGTGTCCAAAGATATGCAAGTTAGGTGGATTGACCATGCTAAATTGCCCCTTAGTGTCCAAAGATGTGTGGGTTAAGTGGATTGTCCTTGATATATTGCCCCAAGGTTTTGGAATTAGCAATAAATACAGGGCATCGGTGGGATAGAGTCTAAATGGGATTCCTTGTCAAAGAGTCAGGACAGACTCGATGGGCCAAATGGCCTCTTCCTGCACCGTAGGGAGTATGATTGCGTTTGCACTTGTCAGGAACCTTACTGTTCAAAAGCGGGCGCTGAGTGCCATTCCACAGGAGTAATGATTGGCAATGATACTTAAGAGGAACACAAGTATGTTTGCTTAGACGGAAAATGACTAAACGCACAGGCACTCAAGCGTGCCTTTTTTCAGAACACTTCTGTACCACTCAGCATCAGTGCGTTCCACATCCTGCCCCTTCCAGCACACTTGCTTTCAAGACCATTTTGCATTTTCACATTGAAGGAAGAAAAAAGCACATTATTCTAGTTTTCCTGTAGCACACTTCATTCTGTGTCCATTAGGATGTGCTTTACAATGAACAAAGGTATCAAAGAACAAAGAAACGTTTCATAGATGTGCAGGTTAGGGTGGATTGGCCATGCTAAATTGCCCCTTAGTGTCCAAAGATGTGCAGATTAGCGGGATTGGCCATGCTAAATTGCCCCTTAGTGTCCAAAGATGTGCAGGTTAGGTGGATTGCCTATGCTAAATTGCTCCGTAGTGTCCAAAAATGTGTAAGTGGATTGGTCATGCTAAATTGTCCCTTACTGTCCAAAGATGTGTAGGTTAGGTGGATTGCCCATGCTAAGTTGCCCCTTACTGTCCAAAGATGTGCAGGTTAGGGGGATTGGCCAAGCTTAATTGCCCCTTAGTGAAGAAAGATGTGTAAGTTAGATGGATTGGCCATGATAAATTTCCCCTTAGTCTCCAAAGATGTGTGGGTTGGGTGGATTGGCAATGCTAAATTGCCTCTTAGTGTCTAAAGATGTGTAGGTTAGGTGGATTGGCCATGCTAAATTGCCCCTTAGTCTCCAACGATGTGCAGGTTAGGTGGATTGGCCATGCTAAATTGCCCCTTAGTGTCCAAGGATGTGCAGGTTAGGGGGATTAGTCATGCTAAATTGCCCCTTAGTGTGCAAAGATGTGCAGGTTAGGCAGATTGGCCATGCTAAATTGCCCCTTAGTTTCTAAAGATGTGTAGGTTAGGTGGATTGGCGATGCTAAATTGCCCCTTAGTGTCCAAAGATGTGCAGGTTAGGTGGATTGGCCATGCTAAATTGCCCCTTAGTGTCCAAAGATGTGCAGGTTAGATGGATTGGCCATGCTAAATTGCCCCTTAGTATCCCAAGGTGCGTGTGCGAGGCGGATTAAGGAAGGGAAATGTTCGTGGATATGGTGGGGGAGAGGGCGTGGGTAAGAGATTCTGTCAAAGAGTCAATCCAGCCTCCACGGGAGAAGTAGCCTCATCTCCACAGTCGGGACGTGTGAATTGTCTGGAGTCTGTCGCCTCATTTGCTGGGGCTCACCAGAGGCTTGTCCAATCCTTCATTGGTTGCGAACATTTCGGCCCTCGCGCCGATGCGCAGAGCTCCTCCGACACGGAGAGTGGGGGATATCTGCGGAGCCTCCCCTTCCAGTGAGTTGTTTAGTCGTCCACCTCCATTTGCGATCCCTTAACAGTGCGGTCACTTCTCTCCATCTGTCACTGGAGTCCTGTTTGGTATTCGAGTTATCCGTTCGCCTGGTCATCCTCCTGCTCTCTTCAGGGACTGATCCCCTGGTTTAGTTGTAGTTGGAGGGGAGGGTGAGTTGGACCATGAGGTTACGGAGTACAATTCCACGCTGCTAAAATGGCTCACGGAACTCACCAGTCTTGAACTGTTCGACGGAGCATCACGCAAAGAAACAGCGCAGCACAGAAACCGGCACCGCAGCAAAAATGTTGCCCCTATCCAGAGCAACCACTTCTATCCTTCTATTCCCCACCTTTTCCTTTGTCCGATAGTTGTCACTAACGTATCTGCCTCAATCAGTCACTTAGGCAGTGTATTCCAGCTCGCCCTGTGTAAAAATCTTCCCTACGCACATCTCCGCTCCCCTATTGCTGTGAATCTGTGTGCCCTTGTCATTTGTGCCCTGATGGGATTCGAACCCAGATCAACTGGGCCATTGCCCTGGCTGTCTAGGTCACTAAGCCAGTGACAACACCAGTGTCCCACAAGCCTGCGTCCTCAGCCTGTCAATATACTTCATTAAGTTGATCTTGCCTAGCTGTGACTGTAGCACCACATTCTGCACTCTCTCATTTCCTTCTCTATGATCAGTATGCTTTGCCCGTGTAGCGCACAGGAAACAATACTTTTCACTGTATCCCAGTACATGTGACAATAATAAATCAAACAATACTTTTCACTGTATCCCAGTACATGTGACAATAATAAATCAAACAATACTTTTCACTGTATCCCAGTACGTGACAATAATAAATCAAACAATACTTTTCACTGTATCCCAGTACATGACAATAATAAATCAAACAATACTTTTCACTGTATCCCAATACGTGACAATAATAAATCAAACAATACTTTTCACTGTATCCCAGTACGTGACAATAATAAATCAAACAATACTTTTCACTGTATCCCAATACATGACAATAATAAATCAAACAATACTTTTCACTGTATCCCAATACGTGTGACAATAATAAATCAAGCAATACTTTTCACTGTATCCCAATACATGTGACAATAATAAATCAAACAATACTTTTCACTGTATCCCAGTACATGTGACAATAATAAATCAAACAATACTTTTCACTGTATCCCAGTACATGTGACAATAATAAATCAAACAATACTTTTCACTGTATCCCAGTACATGTGACAATAATAAATCAAACAATACTTTTCACTGTATCCCAGTACATGTGACAATAATAAATCAAACAATACTTTTCACTGTATCCCAGTACATGTGACAATAATAAATCAAACAATACTTTTCCCTGTATCCCAATACATGTGACAATAATAAATCAAACAATACTTTTCACTGTATCCTAATACATGTGACAATAATAAATCAAACAATACTTTTCACTGTATCCCAATACATGTGACAATGATAAATCAAACAATACTTTTCACTGTATCCCAATACATGTGACAATAATAAATCAAACAATACTTTTCACTGTATCCCAATACATGTGACAATAATAAATCAAACAATACTTTTCACTGTATCCCAATACATGTGACAATAATAAATCAAACAATACTTTTCACTGTATCCCAATACGTGTGACAATAATAAATCAAACAATACTTTTCACTGTATCCCAGTACATGTGACAATAATAAATCAAACAATACTTTTCACTGTATCCCAGTACATGTGACAATAATAAATCAAACAATACTTTTCACTGTATCCCAATACATGTGACAATAATAAATCAAACAATACTTTTCACTGTATCCCAATACATGTGACAATAATAAATCAAACAATACTTTTCACTGTATCCAATACATGTGACAATGATAAATCAAACAATACTTTTCACTGTATCCCAGTACATGTGACAATAATAAATCAAACAATACTTTTCACTGTATCCCAGTACATGTGACAATAATAAATCAAACAATAGATGTTGATATTGATGTAGTTGTTTTTATCCTACAGGTGCTTTGGTCCGCCTTGGTCCGTCTTTACCCAAAGGGTGGTTCGGGAGTGGAATGCCCTGCCTGCAGCAGTTGTAGATGCGCCAAGTTTGGTGGCGTTTAAGAGTTAGTTGATAAGTATATGGAAGAGAAGGGAATGGTTTAGTTTGGAGGGTCATTGCTTTTTATATTGGTCGGCGCAACACCGAAGGCCGAAGGGCCTGTTCTGTGCTGTAATGTTCTATGTTCTATGTTGTCTAATGAGGGGCATACATGCGATGGGTCGTGAGGGGGCTGCTCTTGGATTTTTTCGAGAGTATCCTAGTTCTTCATGTCATTAGTGGACGCTTGACCTGGACCATTTGACGGGCAACACGACAGCTCAGTGACTATCGCTGTACTGTGCAGATACATGGATTTGGGCCTGTGTCTGTGGGAGTTTGCGCATTCTCCCCGTGCTTGCGTGAGTTTTCTCCGGGCGCTCCGGTTTCCTCCCACATCCCAAAGATGTGCTCTTAGGCTAATTGGCAAAACAAATTCTCCCTAAATTGTCTCAAATTTGGTTTTTAATCCATAGATCTATAAACATAGACAGGGATCGCGGTTAGATGTGGGAATATTGGGGTGGCGGCGCGGGCTCGTCGGGCCGAAGGGCCTGTTTCCCGTCTGTTTTGTTCTTTGTTCTTTGTAATACTTTTCCCTGTATCCCAGTACGTGACAATAATAAATCAAACAATACTTTTCACTGTATCCCAGTACATGTGACAATAATAAATCAAACAATACTTTTCACTGTATCCTAATACATGTGACAATAATAAATCAAACAATACTTTTCACTGTATCCCAGTACATGTGACAATAATAACTCAAAATATATTCAGCTGAATTTTCGCTGCACTTTCGCTATGACTGTAATACTATATAATCCTCTTCATTTTTTCTCTGTGAGTGGTATGCTTTGTCTGGGGTGGCTGGTATGGTGGCACAATGGTTTGCAGTGCTGCTTCACAGCTCCAGGGACATGCGCTCGATTCCCAGCTCAGGTCACTGTCTATTGCACATTCTCCCCAGGTCTGCATGGGTTTCCTCCGGGTGCCCCTCACAGTCGGAAAGTTAGGTGCTAAATTCTCCATTACTGTAACCCTACGGGAGTGTGACGACTAGGGGATTTTCACAGTAACTTCATTGCAGTGTTAATGTGGCTAATACTTTATGGCGTAGAAGGAACAATAATTTTCACTGCGTACCAATAATTTTGACATTAATAAATTAAATATGGTCGATGTAGTTGGCGTGAATTCCAAATGGCATTTAGTACACCTCAGAACTGCTGGATTTGAGGGTGATATATTCAGTTGGAAAGAGGATTTTGTTTGGGATTGACTGTTTATGATCTATACAAATAACTTCATCAGAAACTGAAACTCAACTTACTGACAAGATAAAACCAAGTGGGAATGCAAGCAAAGATTCACTCGATTGTTCCCTTCGATGAGTGGACCAAGCTTTCAAGGAGATCTTAATAAATTAAGTCTTTTTTCTCTGGAGCTTCGAAGAATGAAAGGTGATCTCATTGAAATATATAAAACTTATTATAAGCTCAGTGCTGCGAACTCACTGATGAAGGAATATAAAACTTCAGGACCTCGAACTAAAGGTAAGGAGCTGTTCTCTTTGGACAGTTCAAAGTTTATTTATTCAATAAGTACATTAACGCTGCAATGTAGTTACTGTAAACACCCCCTAGTCGCCTATTCGGGATACACTAGGGGGGAATCTAGCCCCTAACCAGCACTTCTTTCGGACTGTGGGAGGAAACCGGAGCAGCTGGAGGAAACCCATGCAGACAAGGGGAGAATGTACAAACTCCACATAGACTGTGTGGAGAAACCTTCACAAGATGGGAATTGGATCTGGTTAATTTAGCATGGCCAATCCACCTAACCCGCATATCTTTGGACACTAAGGGGCAATTTAGCATGGCCAATCCACCTAACCTGCACATCTTTGGACACTAAGGGACAATTTAGCATGGCCAATCCACCTAACCCGCACATCTTTGGACACTAAGGGGCAATTTAGCATGACCAATCCACCCTAATCTGCACATTTTAGGACACTAAGGGGCAATTTAGCATGGCCAATCCACCTAACCTGCACATCTTTAGACACGAAGGGGCAATTTAGCATGGCCAATCCATCTAACCTACACATCTTTTGACACTAAGGGGCAATTTAGCATGGTCAATCCACCCTAACCTGCACATCTTTTGACACTAAGGGGCAATTTAGCATGGCCAATCCACCTAGCGTACACATCTTTGGACACAAAGGGGCAATTTAGCATGGCCAATCCATCTAACCTGCACATCTTTGGACACAAAGGGGCAATTTAGCAAGGCCAATCCACCTAACCTGCACATCTTTGGACACAAAGGGGCAATTTAGCGTGGCCAATCCACCTAACCCCCACATCTTTGGACACAAAGGGGCAATTTAGCAAGGCCAATCCACCTAACCTGCACATCTTTGGACACAAAGGGGCAATTTAGCAAGGCCAATCCACCTAACCTGCACATTTTTGGACATTAAGGGACAATTTAGCAAGGCCAATCCATCTAACCTACACATCTTTTGAACCGAGGGAGGAAACCCACGCGGGCATGGTGCAGACTCCACACAGATGCCGGGAATCGAACCGGCGGGGTTCCTGGCCCGGGAGAGGCAGCAGTGCCAACCGCTGTGCCACCCTTAGCTCGCGTTCAATGCAACATTTCGTAGCGGATATTGGCTCCCAATTCCGTTTCGATTTGATTCGTTCTACCGGAAGGGGGTGGGGGGGGGGTGCATTTGTTAGTTCTTCCTTCGGAACAGAGGTAAGTGAAATTGAAATAAATCTCGTTCCAAATATGCCGAGCTGCCTTTACCAAGAAGCACTGCATAATCGCTGCATTAATGCTTATCCTGAAGTGGTACAGCTTTAAGTTGATGTAAATGAACAGGAGGGCTGGCTTAACATCGTGCGATTTGCAAAAGGACAAACTCAATGATCCTTAAAAGATGCACATCTGTTTAATCTCCTTTTTATTTTCTGCATCATCAAGTTTTATTTCCAATTATTCCTCCATCTCCGCCTCCACTCAGGGCTGTGGTTATTACAGAATAAAACAGTTTCCACTCTGAAGAGTACGCTTACTTCTGCCAGCTGCAAGGTGATAAATTATCCCCTCTACCGTTGACACTTTTCTTTTTAAAAAAAAAACAAAAACGAACGCACGTAAATTGTGGTTTTATTTTCTAAAAAAAAACCCCAGCATCTCCTCACAAACATTAGCCCCAGCGCGGCATTAATAAGTTACTGATAAAACGCCAGGTACAAAGGTTAGAAAAGACAGAATGCCACCTCCGACTGGCTCTCATCCGTGTTATTCCTGTCACCGTTTTTGACTGAGGGGGCCGTGAAATTGGGAAAAGCGAGGAAGGCAGAGAAAGGAAAGTTTCTCTTCCGCAGCCTTTTTTCCCACCCTCTTCCTTTGCAGAAGGGCATACGCAGGCCCCCTGTCTAGAAAATGTCTCAGTAATGTACAGTGATTCACTACGCCACAATACCGAATCTCCGACAGAATATCCCACCCAGATGCTATCCCGTAATTCCACACATCTACCCTGTCAACCTGCACATCTTTGGACACTAAGGGGCAATTTAGCATGGCCAATTCACCTAACCTGCACATCTTTGGACACTAAGGGACAATTCAGCATGGCCAATCCACCTAACCTGCACATCTTTGGACACTAAGGGACAATTCAGCATGGCCAATCCACCTAACCTGCACATCTTTGGACAGTAAGGGGCAATTTAGCATGGCCAATCCACCTAACCTACACATCTTTGGACACTAAGGGACAATTCAGCATGGCCAATCCATCTAACCTGCACATCTTTAGACACTAAGGGGCAATTTCGCATGGCCAATCCATCTAACCTGCACATCTTGGGCATTATATTGGGGTCTGCACATTATGTTCCTATCTACACATATCTGCGTGGGTTTTCTCCGAGTGCTCCGTTTTCCTCCCACACTCCAAAGATGTGCAGGTTAGAACATAGAACATAGAAGGTTAGGTGGATTGGCCGTGCTAAATTGACCCTTAATGTCCAAAGATGTGCAGGTTGAGAGGGTAAATGTGTGGAGTTACAGGGATAGGGCCTGGTTGGGATATTCTGTCAGAGAGTCAGTGCTGGCTAGATGGGTTAAATGGCCTCCTTCTTCAGCGTTAGGAGTCGATAAATTCTACGAGTTGAGATCGGGAGGGGGGAAAACACACCCCGATCTGGCAATCGTTCTGGAATATTCTCCTGCCTGTTTTTGCTGGGATGGTTTCCTTGCTCTGAAGGAAGAGAGATTTTAAGTGAAGTAGACCCACTGATCTCAGTCTTCAGGCCTCCCAGCTCGAACATTACATTCTCTTCACGCAATTAAAAAGCTGAGAAATAGAAGTTCCATCGTATAACACTTCACATCGATCGAACTCATTATTTTCCAGGCGCGTCTGTTTGCTTCTTCCAGATGTTTAAAACACAGCTGTCAATCCTCCTTTTTTCCAGCTGTTTTAAAATCCAGATTCCCCTGGGAGTTCTCACTTTTACAGAACTCAATCCATTACAAATGTATCGAGTGACGTCAAACAGAGGACAAAGAGCCGCACAATAAAGGCCATTCGGCCTCTCAAGTTTAGGCTGGTGCGCGGTTTCTATCCCTCTGTATGCCTCCTGTTCTTCAAGATACACCCTCTGGCACAGGGACAGGCCTCAGGGGTAGGGATAGGCCCTCAGGAATAGGGACAGGCCCTCAGGCATGGGAACGGGTCCTCAGGGATAAGGACAGGCCCTCTGGTATAGGAACAGGCCCTCAGGGATAGGGACAGGCCTCAGGCATAGGGACAGGCCTCAGGGATAGGGACAGGCCATCTGGTGTAGGGTCAAGCCCTCAGGCATGGGAACAGCCCCTCAGGAATAGGAACAGGCTCTCTGGTTAGGAATAGGCCTCAGGCATCGGACCAGGCTCTCTGGCATAGGAACAGGCCTCAGGCATAGGAATAGGCCTCAGGCATAGGGACAGGCCTCAGGAATAGGAACAGGTCCTCTGGTACAGGGCTAGGCCCTCGGGCATAGGGACAGGCCTTCAGGCATATGGGCAGGTCTTCAGGCATAGGGACAGGCCTTCAGGCATAGGGACAGGCCTCAGGAATAGGGACAGGCCCTCAGGAACAGGAACAGGCCCTCTGGTTAGGGACAGGCCTTCAAGCATGGGGATAGGCCCTCAGGCATAGGGACAGACCCTCAGGGATAGGAACAGGCCCTCAAGCATAGGGACAGGCCCTCAGGCATAGGGACAGGCCCTCAGGGATAGGGATAGGCTCTCAGGCATAGGAATAAGCCCTCAGTCTAACCCGGCTTGGCACGGCTTGATGTTCCGAAGATCCGGATTTTCCTGCTCAAACCCTGCGTTATCCCATGTTGATTCCAATGCAGGTTACCCTCTGGGCTAACTCACAACACCGATTAGTCCTGCCATGTCAGAACCAACAGTAGATGTATCCAGAGCGTGCTATTGATTTGCAAAGGTACTAACACGGAAACTAGAAGCAGAAAGGAGGCAATTCGGCCTTCGAGTCTGCTCCATCATTCATTTTGATCATCCAATATCTTGATCCCTCCCCCTTATCCCACTTGCCCCAAGAGCTACATCTAATTTCTCCTTGAAATCACACAATGTTTATTCTCGTAGAATCTCTACAGCACAGGAAGAGGCCATTCGGCCCACCAAGTCTGCACAATCCCACCCAGACCCTACCCCTACATCCCTACATGTTTTACCCACTAATCTCCCTATCTCCAGACACTTGGGGGTTTGAGTTCAGACGGTGCAGTCTTGGAGGGCTGGAATGCCTGTCCCTATCCCTGAGGGCCTGTCCCTATCCCTGAGGGCCTGTCCCTATGCCTGAGGGCCTGTCCCTATCCCTGAGGGACTGTCCCTATACTGGAGGGCCTGTCTCCATGCCAGAAGGTTTGTCCCTATCCCTGAGAGCCTATTCCTATGCCTGAGGGCCTATACAGACTATACAGGCACACTATACAGACAAAGCATACCATTCATAGAGTATAAAGGGAAGAAGGAAAGGATTTGATTTATTATTGTCACATGTACTGGGATACAGTGAAAAGTATTGTTTGATTTATTATTGTCACGTGTATTGGGATACAGTGAAAAGTATTGTTTGATTTATTATTGTCACGTGTATTGGGATACAGTGAAAAGTATTGTTTGATTTATTATTGTCACGTGTACTGGGATACAGTGAAAAGTATTGTTTGATTTATTATTGTCACGTGTACTGGGATACAGTGAAAAGTATTGTTTGATTTATTATTGTCACATGTACTGGGATACAGTGAAAAGTATTGTTTGATTTATTATTGTCACATGTATTGGGATACAGTGAAAAGTATTGTTTGATTTATTATTGTCACATGTATTGGGATACAGTGAAAAGTATTGTTTGATTTATTATTGTCACATGTACTGGGATACAGTGAAAAGTATTGTTTGATTTATTATTGTCACATGTATTGGGATACAGTGAAAAGTATTGTTTGATTTATTATTGTCACATGTATTGGGATACAGTGAAAAGTATTGTTTGATTTATTATTGTCACATGTATTGGGATACAGTGAAAAGTATTGTTTGATTTATTATTGTCACATGTATTGGGATACAGTGAAAAGTATTGTTTGATTTATTATTGTCACATGTACTGGGATACAGTGAAAAGTATTGTTTGATTTATTATTGTCACATGTATTGGGATACAGTGAAAAGTATTGTTTGATTTATTATTGTCACATGTATTGGGATACAGTGAAAAGTATTGTTTGATTTATTATTGTCACATGTATTGGGATACAGTGAAAAGTATTGTTTGATTTATTATTGTCACATGTATTGGGATACAGTGAAAAGTATTGTTTGATTTATTATTGTCACATGTATTGGGATACAGTGAAAAGTATTGTTTGATTTATTATTGTCACATGTACTGGGGTACAGTGAAAAGTATTGTTTGATTTATTATTGTCACATGTATTGGGATACAGTGAAAAGTATGGACTATGGACATTTTCTCTTCCACCTTCTTCTATTGGGAAAAAGACACAAAAGTCTGAGGTCACGCACCGACCGACTCAAGAACAGCTTCTTCTCTGCTGCCAACAGACTTTTGAATGGTCCCTACCTTATATTAAGCTGATCATTCTCTGCAGCCGAGCTACGATTATAACACTACTTTCTGTACCGTCTTCTTTCCTTCTCCCATGCTCTGTGAATGGTATGCTTTGTGTGTATTGCATGGAAGAAACAATACTTTTCACTGTGTCCCAATACATGTGACAATAATAAATCAAACAATACTTTTCACTGTATCCCAATACATGTGACAATAATAAATCAAACAATACTTTTCACTGTATCCCTGTACATGTGACAATAATAAATCAAACAATACTTTTCACTGTATCCCAATACATGTGACAATAATAAATCAAACAATACTTTTCACTGTATCCCAATACATGTGACAATAATAAATCAAACAATACTTTTCACTGTATCCCAATACATGTGACAATAATAAATCAAACAATACTTTTCACTGTATCCCAATACATGTGACAATAATAAATCAAACAATACTTTTCACTGTATCCCAATACATGTGACAATAATAAATCAAACAATACTTTTCACTGTATCCCAGTACATGTGACAATAATAAATCAAACAATACTTTTCACTGTATCCCAATACATGTGACAATAATAAATCAAACAATACTTTTCACTGTATCCCAATACATGTGACAATAATAAATCAAACAATACTTTTCACTGTATCCCAGTACATGTGACAATAATAAATCAAACAATACTTTTCACTGTATCCCAATACATGTGACAATAATAAATCAAACAATACTTTTCACTGTATCCCAATACATGTGACAATAATAAATCAAACAATACTTTTCACTGTATCCCAATACATGTGACAATAATAAATCCAACAATACTTTTCACTGTATCCCAATACATGTGACAATAATAAATCAAACAATACTTTTCACTGTATCCCAATACATGTGACAATAATAAATCAAACAATACTTTTCACTGTATCCCAATACACGTGACAATAATAAATCAAACAATAATTTTCACTGTATCCCAGTACAATAATTAATCAAATCCCACTTTATTCATCTTTTTTTGGTGTCAGTGGTTTGTCCGTACTCAGTTGGCAGTTAAGCTTCTTCTGCGGGATGTGGAGAAGATTGAAGTGGGGGGGGTGGTGCTGCGTAAAGCAGGCGTTTCCGTCCATTCTTTATTTATTTATTGGATTAAGGAATTTAATCTCATTAAAAGAGTGGCTATCTCCGGGGTTAACCTGTCCCCGGAGAGCCCGGGGCCTATTTGAACATGCGAATAAAAGCCTGTCATATGCTAATGGATGTTTCGGGCAGGTCAGTTTGCGAGCTTATTTGTTTCCACTGCAGTTTTGTTAGACAATTGATTTACGTCTAATGAAGTGGAGGCACTTCGCTGATCACAGGGTCATTACGGGATTACATTTCACCGTATATGGAAAACCCCCTCGGAGAGGAGAGCGAAGAGAATGGTCAATTAAAGGGAGCTAATCGTAAATGTGAATGTCTTTAAATTTAACTGTAATGCATCCCTCTTTTCAAGCTCCAAATTTGTATTCCTTAACAAGGCTGTGGAAAAGATCGCGGCTGAATTCCTCTCTCTCTCTCTCCCTTTCTGCATCTTGCTGGCGATCGCTAACAAAGGAAAAATTCAATTGATCTCATTCTAGGTCTCTGGAGCTGGCCCAGTGGTTAGCACTGCTGCCACACAGCGCCAGGGGCCCGGGTTCGATTCCCAGCCTTTAGTGACTGTCTCCGCAGAATCGGCACATTCTTCCCCCCACCTCTGTGTCTGCATAGGTTTCCTCTGGGTGATCCGGTTTCCCCCCACAGTCCAAATAAGTGTGGTTTGGGTGGATTGGCCATGATAAATTCGTCCCTTAGTGTCCAAAGATCTATAAGTTAGGTGTATTGGCCATGCTAACTTGCCCCTCAGTGCCCAAAGATGTGCAGCTCAGGTGGATTGGCGATGCTAAATTGCCCCTTAGTGTCCAAGGTTGTGCAGGTTAGGTGGATTGGCCATGCTAAATTGCCCCTTAGTGCCCAAAGATGTGTAGGTTAGATAGATTGGCTATGCTAAATTGCCTCTTAGTGCCCAAAGATGTGCAGGTTAGGTGGATTGGCCATGCTAAATTGCCCCTTAGTGTCCAAAGATGTGTGGGTTAGGTGAATTGGCCTTGCTAAATTGGCCTGTAGTGCCCAAAGATGTGTCGCTTAGATAGATTGGCTACGCTAAATTGCCTCTTAGTGCCCAAAGATGTGCAGGTTAGGTGGATTGGCCATGCTAAAGTGTCCCTTAGTATCCAAAGATGTGCAGGTTAGGTGGATTGGCCATGCTAAATTGCCTCTTAGTGCCCAAAGATCTGCAGGTTTGGTGGATTGGCCATGATAAATTGTTCCCTTAGTGTCCAAAGATGTGCAGGTTAGGTGGATTGGCCATGCTAAATTGCCCCTTAGTGTCCAAAGATGTGCAAGTTAGGTGGATTGGCCAGGCTAAATTGACCCTTAGTGTCCTAAAATGTGCAGCTTCGGTGGATTGGCCATGCTAAATTGCCTCTTGGTGTTCAAAGATGTGCAGGCTAGATGGATGGGCCACGCTAAATAGCTCCTTAGTGTCCAAAGACATATGGTTTAGGGGGATTGGCCTTGCTAAATTGCCCCTTAGTGTCCAAAGATGTGCAGGTCAGGTGGAATGGCCATGCTAAATTGCCCCTTAGTGTCCAAAGATGTGGACGTTAGGTGGATTGGCCATGATAAATTGCTTCTTAGTGTCCAAAGATGTGCAGGTTAGGGGGATTGGCATTGCTAAATTGCCCCTTAGTGTCCATAGATGTGCAGGTTAGGTGGATTGGCCATGCTAAATTGTCCCTTAGTGTCCAAAGATGTGGACGTTAGGTGGATTGGCCATGATAAATTGCTTCTTAGTGTCCAAAGATGTGCAGGTTAGGGGGATTGGCATTGCTAAATTGCCCCTTAGTGTCCATAGATGTGCAGGTTAGGGGGATTGGCATTGCTAAATTGCCCCTTAGTGTCCATAGATGTGCAGGTTAGGTGGATTGGTCATGCTAAATTGCCCCTCAGTGTCCAAAGATATGCAGGTTAGGGGGATTGGCCATGCTAAATTGCCCCTCAGTGTCCAAAGATGTGCAGGTTAGGTGGATTGGCCATGATAAATTGCCCCTTAGTGTCCAAAGAGTGCAGGTTAGGGGGATTGGCCATGCGAAATTGCCCCTTAGTGTCCAAAGATGTGCAGGTTAGGGGGATTGGCCATGATAAATTGCCCCTTAGTGTCCAAAGATGTGCAGGTTAGGGGGATTGGCCATGCTAAATTGCCCCTTAGTGTCCAAAGATGTGCAGGTTAGGTGGATTGGCCATGCTAAATTGCCCCTCAGTGTCCAAAGATGTGCAGGTTAGGTGGATTGGCCATGCTAAATTGCCCCTTAGTGTCCAAAGATGTGCAGGTTAGGGGGCAATTTAGCATGGCCAATCCACTAACCTACACATCGTTGTACACTAAGGGGCAATTTTGTATGGCCAATCCACCTAACCCACATATCTTTGGATAGTAAAAGATAATTTGTCTTGGGGAATTCACCAAAGTTGCAAGTCTATGGACAATAAGAGGTAATTTAGCATGGCCAATCCCCCAACGTAAAAATCTTTGGACATTAAGGGGCAATTTATCATGGCCAATCCACCTAACCTGCATACTTTTGGAGTGTGGGAGGAAACAGGAGCACCCGGAGGAAACCCACGCAGACACGAGAAGAACGTTCCAATTCCGTATAGATAGCGGAACCGAACCAGGATCCTGGCGCTCTGGGGCAGCAGTGCTAACCCACTGTGCCCTGAATATCAATACCAAGCAGTGGTTCGCAAATCCTGTTGTAGATTCTGACCTCGTTCACATTGCTTGTGCGATAACACGGACCCTCTTGTTTATTACTGTCAGGCATGTATTGGGATACAGCGAAAGGTATTTGTACTCGTACCCTGTACAAAGCACAGCGTTCATAGAGTATCATAGGTTGGAAGGAAAGGAGAGAGTGTAGAATGTAGTGTTACAATCAGAACTTGGGTGTAGAGAAAGATCAACCTAATGCAACGTACGTCCGTTCAAAAGTCGGACAGCAGCAGGGAAGAAGCGGTTGCTACATGACCTCAGGCTTTTGCGTCCCTTTCCCGACGGAAGAGAGAACGTCCGGGATCCTTGATTAAGCCGGCTGCTTTTCCCTGAGGCAGCGGGAAGTGTAGACGGGGTCAATGGATGGGAGGCCGGTTTGAGTGATGGACTGGGCTACGTTCACGACCTTTTGTAGTTCCTTGCGGTCTTGGGCAGAGTGGCGATACGACCAGTAAGAACGCTTTCTACGGCGTATCTGTAGAAGTCGGTGAAAATCGTAGCGGACATGCCAAATTTCCTTAGCCCCCTGAGGAAGTAGAGGTGGGGCTTTCTTAACTATTGTGTTGGGGGTGGGTGGGGGGTGGCAGGACAGGTTGTTGGTGATCTGTACACCTAGAAACCTGAAGCTCTTGACCGTTTGTACCAATTTTCTTTGTTTATAACTTGCGCTGTTCGTGACCTCGTTACAATTTGACAGGATTCTTCTCTGGGGCAATCATAAACCCAGTTGCGTCCAAGAAGCTTTCAATGTTTAACACAGGGGCACAGTAAGCCACCTCTCCAACTCAGCGCGCCGTATGTTAGACAATTACGCTGCGTTCTCTTGCCCGAACTGAACTTTGCCCCCTAATTTCGCAGCAAGCGCGTCGATGTTTTTTTTATTGCAATCCCAAACTGGCGAACTCTTTAGAATCAGCAACACTCAGGCGGCATCTTTGAAACAGCGGCACAGTGGGTTAGTGCTGCTGCCTCGCAGCGCCAGGGACCCCGGGTTCGATTCCCGGGTCGCTGTCTGTGTGGAGTTTGCACAGTCCATCCCCCCACCCTCACTCCCCCGTGCCTGCGCGGCTTTCCTCCGTGTGCTCCCTCCCAGAAAGATGTGCTAAATTCTCCCTCAGTGCAAAGCAGCGTGGCGATTTTCACAGTAACTTCACTGCAGCGTTAATGTAATGTAATGATGAATGAACAAATAAGACTACTTCGCGATAGTGATATAAAGTGCAGAATGAGACCATTCAGCCCATCGAGTCTGCTCCGCCAAGGCTAATAAGTTTCTCAACCCCATTCTCCCGCCTCTCCCCCATAATCTTTGACCCCCTTTACCAATCAAGAACCTACCTATCTCTCTGTGTTAAATACACTCAGTGACCCGGCCTCCAAACCTGAAGAAATTCCTCCTCATCTCGCTTCTAAAGGATCATCCCTTTACTCTGAGACTGTCCCCCTCGGATCCGAGTCTCTCCGACTAATGGGAACGTCCACTCTATCCAGGGCCTCTCAGTATTGTACAAACAACAAAGAACAAAACAGCACGGGAAACAGGCCCTTTGGCCCAACGAGCCCGCGCCGCCACCCCGATGTTCCCACCTCTACCCATGATCCCTGTCTGTGTTTATAGATCTATGGATTAAAAACCAAATTTGAGACAATTTAGGGAGAATTTGTTTTGCCAATTAGCCTAAGAGCACATCTTTGGCATGTGGGAGGAAACCGGAGCACCCGGAGAAAACCCACGCAAGCACGGGGAGAATGTGCAAACTCCCACAGACACAGGCCCCAAATCCATGTATCTGCACAGCACAGCGATAGTCACTGAGCTGTCGTGTTGCCCATCAGATGGTCCAGGTCAAGCGTACACTAACGACGTGAAGCACTAGGATACTCTCGAAAAAAATCCAAGAGCAGCCCTCTCACGACCCATCGCGTGTGTGCCCCTTGTTAGACAACAAGGTGGACCAAAGCACCTGTAGGATAAAAACAAATACATCGATATCATCATCTATTTACACACTTCCCAGGGACTCCCAAGGCTCATGATCCTTTCTATACCCCTCCATTCCCATTCTGTCCATGTGCCCATCTAAGTATTTCTTAAATAACTCCAGAGTACCTGCCTCCACCACTTTACTTGGCAGCGCATTCCATACCCCACCACCCTCTGTGTGAAAAAACTCCCTCTAGCATCCAAATTATACCTTACCCCCTCACCCTAAGCCTGTGACCCCTCATGCTATTCGAGTCCATCCTCGGAAAAAGCTTAACCCTGTTTACTCTATCTATATCTCTCATAATCTTGTACACCTCTATTAGATCTCCTCTAAGTCTACGTCTCTCTAAGGAAAACAGTCCCAATTTGCCTAACCTCTCCTCGTAACTCAGACCTTCCATACCAGGCAGCATCCTGGTAAACCTCCTCTGCACTCTCTCCAGAGTCTCCACGTCCTTCCGATAGTAAGGTGACCAGAACTGGACGCAGTATTCCAAATGAGGTCTAACCAACGTTTTATACAACTGCAATATTAAAGGCCAGCTCTTGTACTCTGGACCCCTTCCTATAAAGGCTAACATACTATATGCTTTCTTCACAACCTTCTCCACTTGCTCTGCCACCTTCAGAGACTTGTTCACCTGCACCCCCAGGTCCCTCTGCGTTTCTACACTCTTAATAGGTCTACCCTTTATCATATACCTCCCCACTACATTCTTTCTCCTGAAATGCATCACCAATTACGCTGCGTTCTCCTGCCCGAACTGAACTTTGCCCCCTAATTTCACAGCAAGCGCATCGATGTTTTTTTTATTGCAATCCCAAACTGGCGAACTCTTTAGAATCAGCAACACTCAGATGGCATCTTTGAAACGGTGGCACAGTGGGTTCGCGCTGCCGCCTCGCAGTGCCAGGGATCCCGGGTTCGATTCCCGGGTCGCTGTCTGTGCGGAGTTTGCACATTCCATCCACCCCCCCCCCGTGGGTTTCCTCCGCGTGTTCCCTCCCAGAAAGACGTGGCTAAATTCTCCCTCAGTGTAAAGGAGCGTTTCGATGTTCACAGTAACTTCGCTACAGCGTTAATGTAATGCAATAACGAATGAACAAATAAGAATGCTTCGCGATACCGACATAAAGTGCAGAATTAGCCCGTGAAATATAGGGAGCAGAACGAGGCCATTCAGTCCCATCAAATCTGCTCCACAACGGCTAATAGGTTTCTCAATCCCATTCTCCCGCCTCTCCCCCAGACACTAGGCTCAATTTTAACTTTTCCCCTTTCACCCTTAACCCTCTGTTTTTTTTCGTCCCCAAGCCTCAGTGGAAAAAGCCTGCTTTGCACTCACTCTATCAATACCCATCAAAATCTCAAACACCTCTACCGAATCTCCCCTCATTCTTCTACGCCCCAAAGTCCTGTCCTATCGAACTTACCCATGCTTTTTAAAAGGCAAAATTGTACCCACCTCTGGTAGCGCGTTCCAGACACTGACCACCCTCTGTGTGAAAAAGAATTACCCCCCTGGACACTTCTGTACCTCTCCCCTCTCACCTTAAATTTATGGTAGTTTTAGACTCCTCTACCTTTGGGAAAAGATGTTGACTATCTAGCTGATCCTTTTATAGACCTCTATAAGATCACCCCTCAGCCTCCTACGCTCCAGAGAAAAACATCCCAGTCTATCCAGCCTCTCCCTATAACTATTAAGCCACGATCTTTTCTGCACTCTTGTAATTTAATAATATCCTTTCTGTAATAGGGTGACCAGAACTGTGCACAATATTCCAAGTGTGGCCTAACCAATGTCTTGTACAACTTCAACAAGACGCCCCGACTCCTGCATTCAATGTTCTGACCAACGAAAGCAATCGCGAATCTTTCCTTACAGAGATTTTCCCTTTTTGGTTTCCGTCGCCAGCAGTAAATTCACAAAACGAATTCCGAGAACAGTTTGTACGGCGGACAGGTTTATTTCCGAGATTCGAAATCATGCTACACTGATTTAAAATATCTTCTCTTTTGCCACAGTTCTGTAGTTTACATACGTACATAGCGAGGGGAAATTAAAAAAAAAACGCGCCAAGTCTCGTGGTCATTCCTTCCGAAACGCCGCTGTAAAATCGGAATCGGCATTGGATAAGCGCAGACCCTTCGGAAGGAACGTGCTCTCAGTGTTATGCTGGTTGGCTCTGAGTGAGTCCGCGCTTAGAGTATTGTGAGCAATTTTGGTCTCCTTTTCTGAGGGAGGATGTTCTTGCTCTTGGGGGAGTGCGGCGAAGGTTTACCAGGCTGATTCCAGGGGGTGGCGGGTCTGATGTTAGAGATTGGCTCGGTTAGATTGTTTTTCGCTGGAGTTTGGACAAACTGGGGGGGAGGTCGGGGAGTCTCGTAGAGACTTGTAAAATTCTAACAGGGTAGATGCATGGGAGGATGTTCCCGATGGTGGTGGTGGGTGGGGGGGGAAGTCCAGATCCAGGTCTGAGAATTCGGGGGTAGACCATTTAGGACAGAGGTGAGGAGACATTTCTTCACTTCCTGGAATTCAGGAAGCAGTTGATGCCAAAACATTGATGCGTTCAAGAGACGGTTAGAGATAGCATTTGGGGCGAATGGGATCAAAGGGGAGAAAGGAGGATTGAGTTGGAAGATCGGCTATGAGTGGCGGAGCATTCTCGATGGGCTGAATGGCTCTAACGTTACATATTATACATTTGCCCTTTCCGTACCCTAATGGGTTAGTAATAATCAACTTATTTTAAATATCAAAGCATCTTTTTTTCCTTAAAAAAGATTGAGTAGGCTAATTGGAATGCATCCATCGATTTGAAACCTGGCTCGTTTCGAGATCTCGCTGCTGGCCACAAGGGGAGGGAAAATGAGGAAAAGCCCCCGTCATGGGTTCAAATCGGGGCCGAATTTTCAAGGGCGTAATGTGGAAACTTTGTTCTCTTCCGGCGATACCCGGACACCAGTCGTGGTTTGTCATGAGTGGAGGTGGAGGGACTGAGGATCTGCTTCGGCCTAGTAAAGGCTCTTTCGTGAAGACTCATTAACCAACAGCCTCGGCCTAGTAAAGGCTTCTTTTGTGAAGACTCATTAACCGACAGCCTCGGCCTAGTAAAGGCTTCTTTTGCGGAGACTTATTAATTGACAGCCTCGGCCTAGTAAAAACTTCTTTTGTGGAGACTTATTAATTGACAGCCTTGGCCTAGTAAAGGCTTCCTTCGCGAAGACTCATTAATCGACAGCCTCGGCCTAGTAAAGGCTTCTTTTGTGGAGACTTATTAATTGACAGCCTTGGCCTAGTAAAGGCTTCTTTTGCGAAAACTCATTAATTGTCTGTCTTGGCCTGGTAAAGCCTTCTTGTGTAAAGACTCATTGATCATCAGCCTTGGCCTCGTAAAAGCTTCTTTTGCGGAGACTTATTAATCGACAGCCTCGGCCTAGTAAAAGCTTCCTTCGTGAAGACTCATTAATTAATAGCCTCGGCCTAGTAAATGCTTCTTTTGCGGAGACTTATTCATCACAACACTGGCCTCGTAAAAGCTTCCTTCGTGAAGACTCATTAACTGACAGACTTGGCCTAGTAAAGGCTTCTTTTGTGAAGACTCATTAATTAACAACCTTGGCCTAGTAAAAGCTTCTTTTGCTGAGACTTATTAATTGACAGCCTCGGCTTAGTAAAAGTTTCTCTTGCGGAGACTTATTAACCGACAGCCTCGGCCTAGTAAAGGCTTCTTTTGCGGAGACTTATTAATCGACAGCCTCGGCCTGGTAAAAGCTTCTTTTGCGGAGACTTATTAATCGACAGCCTCGGCCTAGTAAAAGCTTCTTTTGAGACTTATTAATCAACAGCCTCGGCCTAGTAAAGGCTTCTTTTGCGGAGACTCATTAATCGACATCCTTGGCCTAGTAAAGGCTTCTTTTGAGGAGACTTATTAATCAACATCCTTGGCCTAGTAAAGGCTTCTTTTGCGGAGACTTATTAATCGACAGCCTCGGCCTAGTAAAGGCTTCTTTTGAGGAGACTTATTAATTGACAGCCTCGGCCTAGTAAAGGCTTCTTTTGAGGAGACTTATTAATCGACATCCTTGGCCTAGTAAAGGCTTCTTTTGCGGAGACTTATTAATCGACAGCCTCGGCCTAGTAAAAGTTTCTTTTGCGGAGACTTATTAATTGACAGCCTCGGCTGAGTAAAAGCTTCTTTTTGGAGAGACTTATTAATTAACAGCCTCGGCCTAGTAAAGGCTTCTTTTGCGGAGACTTATTAATTGACAGCCTCGGCCGAGTAAAAGCTTCTTTTTGGAGACTTATTAATTAACAGCCTCGGCCTAGTAAAGGCTTCTTTTGCGGAGACTTATTAATTGACAGCCTCGGCCTAGTAAAGGCTTCTTTTGCGGAGACTTATTAATTGACAGCCTCGGCCTAGTAAAGGCTTCTTTTGCGGAGACTTATTAATTGACAGCCTTGGCCTAGTAAAGGCTTGTTTTGCGGAGACTTATTAATCGACAGCCTCAGCCTAGTAAAGGCTTCTTTTGCGGAGACTTATTCATCGATAGCCTCGGCCTAGTAAAGGCTCCTTTTGCGGAGACTTATTAATTGACAGCCTCGGCCTAGTAAAGGCTTCTTTTACGAAGTCCCACTAATAGTCCTTTTCTTCACTGTGGTTCTCTCCTCGTCCAGACGCACTGGGTCTCCTGTGGCGATTACCTTCGGGAGTGGGTAAGCCTTCACAGAAGGCCTGTTCTGTAGCCCCCCCCCCCGCCCTCCCCGTGCTGAGTGTGAGATGCGTACTTTACAACGTTGATAGTTCTTTTGCTTTCCTTCATGCTCAACAGTGACTTCTACTGAACCTCGGCCTATTTTGTGGCCATTCTTGCGAATTATCTGCAGATTGCAGGACGGGGGAACGGATTTCCGGTCGGGCAATATTACACAAACGTCCGACGGTGAAATTATTACCCCCTCCCCCGTCCGTCAGATAAATAGAGTTTTTCCAGGGTCTCTTACTTCCCGACTCAGTCAGACTGAAGCGACTCCAGACCATCCCAGGACGTCGCTCTGCACGGTCCCCCTGGTTGCTATGGGAACTAGAGGTGGTCATAGGCAGTCGCGGGAGCAGGAGGCGCGCTGCCTCTTGGTACGGAACTATAATAGTACGGGGAACCTGGAAGATAAGGGACAAAAAGAGACGGTTGGAAGAGCGGTGAATGAAAAAAATCACACAGACACTCACAAAAGTCACTGTGGTAAAGTTCAATTCCTGTTAACTAATTCTTTTACTGGTAGGATTCGAGCACTAAGGACCTCAACAGTACAAAGATGAGCAGGTTAGGTGGATTGGCCATGCTAAATTGCCCCTTAGTGTCCAAAGATGTGTAGATTACATAGACTGGCCACGCTAAATTGTCCCTTAGTGTCCAAAGATGTGTAGGTTAGGTGGATTGGCCGTGCTAAATTGCCCCTTAGTGTCCAAAGATGTGTAGGTTAGGGATTGGCCGTGCTAAATGCCCCTAGGCCAAAGATGTGCAGGTAGGTGGATTGGCCATGCTAAATTGCCCCTTAGTGTCCAAAGATGTGTAGGTTAGGTGGATTGCATGCTAAATTGCCCATTAGTGCCAAAGATGTGCAGGTTAAGTGGATTGCCATGAAATTGCCCTTAGTGTCCAAAGATGTGCAGGTTAGGTGGATTGGCCATGCTAAATTGTCCCTTGGTGTCCAAAGATGTGTAGGTTAGGTGGATTGGCCGTGCTAAATGCCCCTTAATGTCCAAAGATATGTAGGTTAGGGGATTGGCCATGCTAAATTGTCCCTTAGTGTCCAAAGATGTGCAGGTTAGGTGGATTGGCCATGCTAAATTGCCCCTTAGTGTCCAAAGATGTGCAAGTTAGGTGGATTGGCCAGCTAAATTGTCCCTTAGTGTCAAAGATGTGCAGGTTAGGTGGATTGGCATGCTAAATTGTCCCTTAGTGTCCAAAGATGTGTAGGTTAGGGGGATTGGCCAGCTAAATTGCCCCTTACTGTAAAGATGTGTAGATTAGATGGATTGGCCATGCTAAATTGCCCGTAATGTCCCAGGGATTAGCTGGGTAAGGGCATGGGGTTATAGAATGGGGCCTGGGTCTCAGTTCGACCTGATAGGCAAAATGGCTCCTTCTGTACTGTAGGGATTCTATGATTCTTAACTGTGGAGCTGAGTGCAAGTTACCACTGTGTTTTCACTATATGGAACAGAGAGTCACAGAAACACAGGAGATAGGAACAGGAGCAGGCCATCGGGCCTTCGAGCCCGCTCTATCATTCATCACAATCATGGCTGATTGTCCAATCAGTGCCTAATCTCCTTTCTCCCCATAACCTTTGATCCCGTTCACCCCAAGTGCAATATCCAGCCGCCTCTTGAATGTTTTGGCATCAACTGTGGTAATGAATTCTACAGGCTGACTGGGTAAAGACATGTCTCCTCACCTCCCTCCTAAGTGGTCTACCCCCCCACCCCCCCAAATTCTCAGACTGGTCTCCCCCAACATCCTCTTTGCATCTCCCCGCAGAGTCATAGAGGTTTACAGCAAGGCCCTTCAGCCCAACTTGCCCGTGCTAGCCCCTTTTCTCTGACCCATCACCTGGTCCCAATTGCCTGCTTTTGGGCCAGTACCCTATACACCCCATCGTACCCATGTAACGCTTTCTACGTTAGGGATCATGAGCCTTGGGAGTCCCTGGGAAAAGATGATGATATTGCTGTAACGAGCCCGCGCCACCACCCTGATGTTCCCACCTCTACCCGTGATCCCTGTCTATGTTTATAGATCTATGGATTAAAAACCAAATTTGAGACAATTTAGGGAGAATTTGTTTTGCCAATTAGCCTAAAAGCACATCTTTGGGATGTGGGAGGAAACCGGAGCACCCGGAGAAAACCCACGCAAGCACGAGGAGAATGTGCAAACTCCCACAGACACAGGCCCAAATCCGCACAGCACAGCGATAGTCACTGAGCTGTTGTGTTGCCCATCAAACGGTCCAGGTCAAGTGTACACTAACGATGTGAAGCACTAGGATACTCTCGAAAAATATTCAAGAGCAGCCCTCTCACGACCCATCGCGTGTGTGCCCCTTGTTAGACAACAAGGCGGACCAAAGCACCTGTAGGATAAAAACAAGTACATCAATACCATTATCTATTTACACACTTCCCAGGGACTCCCAAGGCTCACGATGCCTATTTTAAATCAGTTTTCTATACCCCTCCATTCCCATTCTGTTCATGTGCCCATCTAAGTATTTCTTAAATAACTCCAGAGTACCTGCCTCCACCACTTTACTTGGCAGTGCATTCCATACCCCCACCACCCTCTGTGTGAAAAAACTCCTATCCAAATTATACCTTACCCCCCTCACCCTAAGCCCTCATGCTGTTTGAGTCCACCTACAACTAACCTATAACCTATACCTACAACAAACCCACCCAGGCCCCATCCCCGTAAATCCATGTTACTGCATCTGCAAAGATGCTTTGCACGTGTACGCACTTTTCATTCAGACTTAAGCAAGCCGGTGATTCTAGTGTCAGGGGGCTAGCAGGGTAAATGTGTGGGCTCACAGCGTGGGTAGGATTGCTGTCGATGCAGGCTTGATGGGCCGAATGCACTTTCGGGATTCTCCGAACTCTCTGTCTCTCCGGAGATGAATTCGCGCTTTAACTCTGGCAGTTGCTTTCTCTCCGCTTTGATCTGCTTCTTCTACATCTCTGGTGACATTGCAATATTTCTGATTGTTGTCCAAAGCCATCCGATTTGAATTTAATAGGTTCTTGGTATCTGGCTGAGTTCAAAAGTCAGTAAACACGCCGGTGTCGGGGGCCCTTTTGATGTTTCAGGTGGGCTGAATTGTTGTCGTGATGGTGATATTGCTGGAAAAAATCTCTCACGTGCTATTCCGCATCGCGGTTGACCCCCCCAGCTCGAGTCACTCGTGGGGGGGAAGTGGAGAGTTGCCCGCTGGTGTTGGGTTGTTGAGGGGTGGGTGGCGAGTTGTGATACTGGGCTCAGAGCACTAGGGCACCCTTGTGCAAAGGTGCCCCCACCTCTTGCAGCACTGGGAGACCCCTCCCCCCTTTCCTCTCCACCCCACGGACAACAGGACCCTCCTCCCCCCACCCCCCAATTCGAAGACGTTCTCCTACCTTCCCCTCCCCACCTTCCTTGCTAGTCCCTCTGACTGACCTTCGACATGCCTCCCCCCAATGACTGATTTTCGACATGCCTCCCCAATCACGGTCCTCTGACATGACCCCCCCCATCATGACCCCTGACCTCCCCCTCTATTATAACCCGAAATGACCCCTTCCCTATCATGACCCCACCTCGTGCCTGTTGAGCAGTTGGGTAGGGTAATTGTAGATCGAGAAGGAGACAGTTAGAATTTAGCGTTTGTAATTGTGTGAAATGCTGGAATGAGAAGTACAGCATGATCCCATTAAAAGGAGGTACTTTTCCTGTGCTTAGCAAGTTAAAATGCATGCTAACCGAGTACCCAAACTGAAACATTAGTCTCGAAAGGCCCACCAGCAAATTTACCGAGACAACAACTTTTGAACTTAGCCAATCAATTTGAATGAGATACCAAGAACCTATTAAATTTAAATATGATGGCTTTGGACAACAATCAGACATTTTTTTTGTCACCACAGATATAGAAGAAAGGGGCAATGGGGACAAATATGAGAGAGTATCTGCCACCTTCCAGAGTTAAATTCAGCTCTCAGCTTGAGAGAGACAGAGAGAGAGTCCGAAGAATCCCGAGAGTGCAGAAGGAGGCCATTCGGCCCATCAAGTCAACAATCCCACCCATCCTGTAAGCCCACATATTTACCCCGCTGGTCCCCCGACACTCAAATTGCTGGCTCACTTAGCTTCATCTATGTCTGAAGAGAAAGCTTCATCTCCGGAGCCAAGAACTTACCGATCGAAGAATGTTGCGGAAGACGCACAAACCTGATTGTAAATTTGAGAGCAACAAAATTCAATTTTTGTGAATACGTGAGCCTTGTACTTATTTGAACAGCACACATTTTGAACCTTGCTCTGTTCGGGAACAGAGAGGATTGATTTGGTTTGGGAAGAGTTAAATTGGTTCACTTTTGGTGAGGTAAATAAATTGTGAAGCTTTCGTTTCGGGTCGGGGATTTATTTTTGTGTTTAACCACCAGAAGTCGCTGAAGAGCCGGGCACACCACTTCGTACACACTCACAAAAGGTACCAAAGAAGATCCAGACTGAAGAATATTCCGGAAGACGCACAAACCTGATTGTAAATTTGGAAGAAGCAAAATTCGATTTTTGTGAATACGTGAGCCTTGTACTTATTTGAACAGCACACATTTAGAATCTTGTCCCATTCAGGAAGAGAGGGGATCAATTCGGTTTGGGAAGAGTTAAATTGGTTCACTTTTGGTGACGTTTTTGTCCAGGGTTGGGGATTTATTTTCGTGTTTGACCACTAGGAATCGCTGAAGAGCGGGTTGCACCACTTTGCACACACTTTTTACAGATTATAGGGATAGGTATTCCTCTTTGGAAAATACAGTGTTAATTCTGGTGGGAGGGGATGGTGGAACCAACCTTCGCTTTATTACAATCACCATCTCTGCACGAATTCCACCCCCTGTCAGCGTAGACCCCCCACTCCCCGCCCCCGCATGTCTGCCCCAGGATAGCCAACCCTGCATAGCTCCGTCCAATCTCACCACCATTGTAGCCTCAGACCCCTTGGCACACTGGCAGTGCCCGAGTGGCATTATTAGGATGTCGGAGGGAGGGAACCACTGCCCAATGGGCACTGCCCGCCAAGTCAATGATCACATGGGGGGGGGGCTTTAAAGGTCTCCGAGGCTCCTCCCTCCCACCACTGTGTTGCCATGGCACCTGGTGGCGAACGTAATCTTGCTTTTCCCACGCCAACCCTGAAGGAGCTGGGTGTCGAATGGGGCAAGACCTCTGTAAATGCCAACGTGACAATCGGTGTCACCCTCCGGGTACGATCCCATACGTTTCAGGAGAAACAGAACGATTTGGCTCCGGGCAAAGGAACTGCTTTTCTTCAGGAGCGCGTGTGGTTTTTTCCAGGATCAGCGAGGTTGGGAAGGACGAGAGGGAAAATTGGGATGTGGTTAGCTTTACGGGGGTTGAGTGCAGAGGAAAGCAGCTGGGCTAGTTGGCCATCGTGAGGGGGTAACAAAGCCAGGAATGAAGGTTTTACCAGCTAGACATAGGGTTGGACCTTAGATTCCAAACAGTGCAGAAGATTCAGCCCATTGTGTCAATTCCCCCCCAAGGCCCTACTCCCATAACCCATGCATTTACCTTCCTACGACACTAAGGGGCAATTTAGCATGGCCAATCCACCTAACCTACACATCTTTGGACATTAAGGGGCAATTTAGCATGGCCAATCCACGTAACCTGCACACCTTGGTACACTAAGGGGCAATTTAGCATGGCCAATCCACCTAACCTACACATCTTTGGACATTAAGGGGCAATTTAGCATGGCCAATCCACGTAACCTGCACACCTTGGTACACTAAGGGGCAATTTAGCATGGCCAATCCACCTAACCTACGCATCTTTGGACACTAAGGGGCAATTTAGCATGGCCAATCCACGTAACTTGCATATCTTTGGACACTAAGGGGTAATTTAGTATGTCCAATCCACCAAACCTGCTCATCTTTGAACACTAAGGGGCAATTTAGCATGGCCAATCCACCTAACCTACGCATCTTTGGACACTAAGGGGCAATTTAGCATGGCCGATCCACCTAACCTGCACATCTTTGAACACTAAAGAGCAATTTACCATGGCCAATCCATCTAACTACACACCTTTCGACACGAAAGAGCAATTTAGCATGGCCAATCCACCTAACTTGCACATCGTTGGACAGTAAGGATCAATTTAGCATGGCCAATCCACCTAACCTACACATCTTTGGACACTAAGGGGCAATTTAGCATGGCCAATCCACCTAACCTACACATCGTTGGACACTAAGGATCAATTTAGCATGGCCAATCCACCTAACCTACACATCTTTGGACACTAAGGGGCAATTTAGCATGGCCAATCCCCCTACCCTGCACATCTTTGGACACTAAGGAACAACTTAGCATGATGTGTGAGAGGAAACTCATGCAGACACAGGGAGAATGTGCAAAGTCCACACAGACGGTGTCCCTAGTTGAGGCAGCCCTGCTAACCGCCATGTTCACCCATGGAGCCTTTCCTACACCATACGACCCTGGGCACGCATCTCCCCTTGCGTCACCTCAGACAGACAAGGAAGTGGAAAGCGTGGAGCAAAAACAAAACACGAACGCCACTCAAGGAAGACGGGAAAAGATCAGGACGCAAACAGGAAAAACAGAGATGGTAATGAGATGATTCAGCGAAAGGACATGATACTTGAACAGGGCAATCGCAGGCTTGCTTACTTATTAATCCAGAGTTGGTGAAACGCCAAGCGTCATTATAAGATGTGTAGTGGGAGTGAGAGTAAGGGTTTCCCGAATATTCATTTCCTGCAACGAAAACAAGTAAACCTCTTTCAATCGTCAACTGAGCAACAAAGAAAACGGTTGGATTCGTTGAGCGACTAAGAGAATTGTCCACACCTTCGGGGGGGAAGGGTTTGTACTTTGATTCTTCAAATGGCCCTCAAACTTTACCACCTAACCTGCACATCTTTGGACACTAAGGAGCAATTTAGCATGGCCAAATTCATCTAACCTGCACATGTTTGGATACTAAGGGGCAATTTAGCATGGCCAAATTCATCTAACCTGCACATCTTTGGACACTAAGGGGCAATTTAGCATGGCCAATCCACCTAACCTGCACATCTTTGGACACTAAGGGGCAATTTAGCATGGCCAATCCACCTAACCTGCACATCTTTGGATGGCTGAGGGGAACATGCCTTAGCACCAAGACACACCGACACTTCAGGGAACACCTGCTGCCCTCGCTGAGGGACAGCTGGTTGCAATATACAGGCCCGAGACCCTCAAACACAATATAAGACTTGCTTACCAGACATCATGGCAACGGGAGGAATAAAATATTTCACCGCGTCACGGCCAAACTTGACAGTTCAGCCACAAGGGCGCCCTCAATGATTAACTGCGATGGGTAACTCCATTTATCACCGGGAATCAGGGGAAAGTGTTTACTGTCAATCTTACAGAGAATTCCTTTTCAGGTCAGTTAATTCACCTTCCACAGTTCATTGAAGGAATTCTCTCCATCTCGTCAGCAGGCAGGCACGGTGGCATAGTGGGTTAGCACTGCTGCCTCACAGCGCCAGGGAGGTTCGATTCCGGCCTCTGGTCACTGTTGGTGCGTATTCTGCCCATGTCTGCATGGGTTTCCCCTGGGCTCTTCCTATGCAGGATAGCTGGATTGGCCGTGCTAAATTGAACCTTAGTGTCCAAAGATGTATGGGTTAGTCATGCTAAATTGTCCCTTAGTGTCCAACGATATGCAGGTTTGATGGATTGGCCATGCTAAATTACCCCTTAGTGTCCAAAGATGTGTAGGTTAGGTGGATTGGCCATGCTAAATTGCCCCTTAGTGTCCAAAGATGTGCAGGTTAGGTGGATTTTCCATACTATATTGCCTGTTAGTGGCCAAAGATGTTCATTAGGTGGATTGGCCATGTTAAATTACCCCTTAGTCTCCAAAGATTTGCGGGTTAGGTGGATTGGCCATGCTAAATTGCCCCTTAGTGTCCAAAGATGTGCAGGTTAGGTGGATTGGCCATGCTAAATTGCCCCTTAGTGTCCAAAGATGTGCAGGTTAGATGGATTGGCCATGCTAAATTGCCCCTTAATGTCCAAAGACGTATAGGTTAGGTGGATTGGCCATGCTAAAGTGCTGCTTAGTATTGAAAGATATGTGGGTTAGGTGGGATTGGCTATACGAAATTCTCCCTCAGTGTACGTGAGCCGGTGCCAGAAAGTGGCAGCTGGGGGATTTCCGCCGCGACTTCATTGTGGTGTTAACGGAAAGCTAGTCGTGACGCTATTAACAAAGTTCGCTGAGGGACAGCTGGTTGCAATATACAGGCCCGAGACCCTCAAACACGATACAAGACTTGCTTACCAGACATCATTCCAGCAATGGCAGACGACGTGTAGGTGCCCTGGTTATTTACGGGAATGTGGGGTGGGTATCCCGGGAATGTGGAGCTTGCCATCTCACGCCCTGCGACAGAAATGTCAAATATAAATGTAACAGGCAATGAATTTCACCAATAAGAGACATTGTAACCACTGCCTCTTGACATGGAATGGTGTTCCCATCGCTGAATTCCCACCCACTGTCGACACCTCGGGGGGTTGCCGTTGACCAACTGGACTCAATGCGGTGTCTACCAAAGGTCAAACGAATCCTGTGGAGAGTAACTCACCTCCTGACCCCACCAAAGCCTGTCCCACCATCTACAAGGACACAAGTTGATGGGACACTTCCCACTTGCCCGGATGGGTCCAACAACACTCAAGAAGCTTGATGCCACGCACCAGTCCCGCTCGATTGGCACCCCATCTGCAAACATCTACTCCCTCTGCCACCGACGCTCAGTACCAGCAGGCTGTACCATCTATAAGATGCAACTCATCCTTAGAAAGCAGCTTCCAAACCCACCACCATCTAGAAGGGCAAGGGGCAGCAGACACATGGGGAACACCACCCCCTTGTGAGTTCCCCCTTCCGTCCTGACTTGGAAAGGTATCAGCTGTTCCTTCACGGTCGCTGGGTCAAAACTGTGGTTGCTGTGCCAGGCGGTTGGCGCTGCTGGCCTACAGTGCCAGGCACCCGGATTCCAGCCTCGGGTCTGTGTGGGTTTCTAATGGGATCCTCCAGATGGAAGACATGCAGGTTAGGTGGATTGGCTGTGCTAAATTGCCCATTAAGTGTAGGGCGATTAGTAGGGGGTTAGGCCTAGAGGGTGAGATTGTGGTGACTCGTCGGGCTGAATAGCCTCTTTCAGACTGTGGGAGGAAACCGGAACACCCAGAGGAAACCCCACGCAGACACGGGGAGAATGTGCAGACAGTGACCCAAGCCGGGAATGGAACCCAGGTCCCTGGAGCTGTGAAGCAGTCGTGCGAACCGCTGTGCTAGCGTGCTTTCCTGCTTAGGTTAGGTGGATTGGCCATTAGCGTACAAAGTTAGGGGCCCTGGGTTAGCATTCTGTTGAAGAGTGGGTGCCAACTCGATGGGCCAAATGGCCTCTTTCTGCTCTGTAGGGAATCTTCTCCACTGCGGGGAACTCGATGAAAATCCCTTCCCTAATGGCATTGTGGGTCAACCGCACAGCACAGCGATTCAAGATGGCCGCTAACGCCACCTCCCAAGGGGCAACTAGGGATGGGCGATAAATACTGGACCCAGCCAGCGACAAATTGAGAAGAGTTTGACTTTATTTGGTGAATAAATTCCTCCAACTTCAAATGCTTTAATAAAGAACTCTAGTTTCACCTCCTCCCTTCCCCGTTATTGATCCCAACTCTTCCCGGACTGTCATCTGCCCCGCTGGGATGAATTGGCCCAAATATTCAGGCTAATGCTCCTTCTAGGCCGTACTAAATCTGGTGAACAGGTGTTCCTGGGGTAGCAGGCTCGAAGGGCAGAATGGCCCCTCCCCTTGCCATGTATGCTCCTATGTATAATGTAGAATTACCTGTCACATGGGTGGTGGAAGAAGAAATGGTGGGCAAGTCTTTGGAAGGAAAGGAAGATTCCTTACAGAGCAGAAAGAGGCCATTTGGCCCATCGAGTCGGCACCCACTCTTTGACAGAATGCTAACCCAGGGCCCCTAACTTTGTACACTAATGGCCAATCCATCTAACCTAAGCAGGAAAGCACGCTAGCACAGCGGTTAGCACGACTGCTTCACAGCTCCAGGGACCCGGGTTCCATTCCCGGCTTGGGTCACCGTCTGCACATTCTCCCTGTGTCCGCGCGGGGTTTCCTCTGGGTATTCCGGTTTCCGCCCACAGTCTGAAAGAGGTGCTAAATTCTCCCTCAGGGAACAGGCGCTGGAGTCTGGCAGCTAATGGATTTTTCACAGTAACTTCATTGCAATATTAATGTACGCCGACATGTGACATCAATAGATACATTTTCAAACTAAACACTTGGGACAACAAGGGGCAATTTAGCATGGCCAATCCACCTCACCAACACATCTTTGTATACTAAGGAGCGATTTAGCATGGCCAATCCACCAAACCTGCACATCTTTGGAGAGTGGGAGAAAACCGGAGCATCCGGAGGAAACCCACACAGACACTGGGAGAAACTCCCACACAGACAGTGACCCAAGGCTGGAATTGAACCTGAATTCCTGTGTCTGCGAAAGAAGATGTTTTGGAATGTATAGTTAATTCTCAACATGTACCCCATGCTAATTCTCTACTTGCCCCAGCGATCTTTACTCTGCTCTCAGTTCCATATCTTTCTGTTACAATTGTGTGCCTTTACTATCACAGAGTTCTTTGCAAAAAAAATACTCACCAGTTACCACTGTGTAGGCCTGTGATCCAGCAATATTCCTGCTGATTGGTGTGCTGGGAGAGGTTAAGCTTGACTTCCCTTCATCCAGTCCATTGTTTAAGGAAGAGAGTGGATAGAGAGGGGTCTGCAACAGGAATAGAATTACAAAATCGCACTTCCAGATACTTGCAACCAAAAGAGATCTTTGGCTGACAGCTGCAAGCTACTTGTGTTGTAAACACCGATTACTGCCTTCCCGCATAGCAAAGTTATAGAACATAGAACATAGAACAATACAGCACAGAACAGGCCCTTCGGCCTGTTGATGGCACAGTGGTTAGCACTCCTGCCTCACAGCACCAGAGACCCAGGTTCAATTCCCGGTCACTGTCTGTGCACGTCAGCATGCTCTTCCCGTGTCTGCCTGGGTTTCCTCCACATGCTCCAGCTTCCTCCCACAGTGAATTGGCCATGCTGAATTGCCCCTTAGTGTTCAAAGATGTACGGGTTAGGGGGATTGGCCATGCTAAATTGTCCCTTAGTGTCCAAAGGTGTACAGGTTAGATGGATTGGCCATGCTAAATTGTCCCTTAGTGTCCAAAGATGTACAGGTTAGGGGGATTGGCCATGCTAAATTGTCCCTTAGTGTCCAAAGATGTGCAGGTTGTGGATTGGCCATGCTAAATTGTCTCAGTGTCCAAATGTGCAGGTTAGATGGATTGGCCATGCTAAATTGCCCCTTCCAAAGATGTGCAGGTTAGGTGGATTGGCCATGCTAAATTGTCCCTTAGTGTCCATGCAGGTTAGGGTGGATTGGCCATGCTAAATGTCCCTTAGTGTCCAAAGGCAGGTCCATGCTAAATTCCCTTAGTGATGTGCAGTTAGGGTGGATTGGCCATACTAAATTGTCCCTCAGTGTCCAAAGATGTGCAGGTTAGATGGATTGGCCATGCTAAATTGCCCTTAGTGTCCAAAGATGTGCAGGTAGGGTGGATTGGCCATGCTATTGTCCCTTAGTGTCCAAGATATACAGTCGGATTGGCCATGCTAAATTGAGTGTCCAAAATGTATATTGGCCATGCTAAATTGGTCCAAGTTGTAGTTGGTGATGCCAAATGTAAAGTGTTAGATGGATTGCCATGCTAAATTGCCCTTAGTGTCCAAAGATGTGCAGGTTAGTGGATTGGCCATGCTAAATTGTCCCTCAGTGTTGTGCAGGTTAGGGATTGCCATGCTAAATTGGTATGCCCATATAAATGTGCAGGTTAGGGTGGATTGGCCATGCTAATTGTCCCTTAGTGTCCAAAGATGTGCAGGTAGATGATTGCCAGGTGGATTGGCCAAATTGTCCCTTAGTGTCCAAAGGATGTAATGTCCAGTGTCAGATGTGCATGGTTATCGATTGCCCATAAATTGTAGTGTCCAAAGATGATTAGGTGGATTGGCATAAATTGTCCTTAGTTCCAAAGATGTGCAGTTAGGGTGGATGGCCATGCCCCTCAGTGTCCAAAGATGTGCAGGTTAGATGGATGGCCATGCTAAATTGCCCTTAGTGTCCAAAGATGTGCATGTAATTGGAGGCCATGCTAAATTGTCCCTTAGTGTCCATGTGCAGGTTGGTGGATTGGCCATGCTAAATTGTCAGTGTCCAAAGATTGGCAGGAGGTATTGGCCATGCTAAATTGCCCCTTAGTGTCCAAAGATGTGCAGGTTAGGGTGGATTGGCCATGCTAATGTCCCTAGTGTCCAAAGATGTGCAGGTTAGGGGCAGCTATGCTTAGTGTCCAAGTGTATGGATTGGCCATGCTAAATTGCCTCCAAAGCTTGATTGGCCATGCTAAATTGTCCCTTAGTGTCCAAAGGTGTAGCGTTAGGGTGGATTGGCCATGCTAAATTGCCCCTTAGTGTCCAAAGATGTGTAGGTTAGGTGGATTGGCCATGCTAAATTGTCCCTTTAGTATCCAAAGATGGCAGTTAGGGTGGATTGGCCATGCTAAATTGTCCTTAGTGTCCAAAGATGTGCAGGTTAGGTGGATTGGCCATGCTAAATGTCCCTTAGTATCCAAGAGTGCAGGTTAGGGTGGATTGGCCAGGTTTAGTGTCCAAAATGTGTGCTAAATTGTCCCTAGTGTCCAAGATGTGCAGGTTAGGGGGATTGGCCATGCTAAATTGTCCCTTAGTGTCCAAAGATGTGCAGGTTAGACGGATTGGCCATGCTAAATTGCCCCTTAGTGTCCAAAGATATGCAGGTTATATGGATTGGCCATGCTAAATTGCCCCTTAGTGTCCAAAGATATGCAGGTTAGATGGATTGGCCATACTAAGTTGCTCCTTAGTGTCCAATGATGTGCAGGCTAGGTGGATTAGTGCGGTAAAGACGTGGTGATTGGTCCTGGGTAAGATACTTTCTCGGACAGTTGGTGCAGACTCGATGGGCTGAATGGCCTCCTTCTGCCCCGTAGGGACGCTACGATGATTCATATCAAAGGAGACGCTAACTGAAAGCCTGATGTGATTGAGTTAAGAGGATCAGTTATAGCATTTCTCTCTGGATTAAACGTGAATGAAATTGGTCGCGTTATCTCCGGGCTCCCAGATATTTTACGGCGACAATTCACTTTTACAGCTACCTACCTGCGTAGAATTCTTGAAAAAAGGGGGCTGATCTTTAGACCTTGTCAATTTGATGCAAAATTGCTGTCCATGAGATTTTATAAGCGTTCAAGAGAATCCTGAACAACTGCAGTTTTGGTCGCCGCGTTTGCGAAAGGATTTATTTGGAGGGGTTACAGAGAAGGTTCACCAGGCTGATCCGGGAGGTGAGGGGGTTGGATTATGAGGAGAGATTGAATAGACTGGGTCTGTATTCTTTGGAGTTTAGAAGGCTGAGGGGGGGAATCTTATAGATATGAAGGGGCTAGATAGGGTAGAGGTAGAGAGATTCTTCCCGCTTAGAAAGGAAACCAGAACTAGAGGCACAGCCTCAAAATAAGGGAGAGGCAGTTTCGAACGGAGTTGAGGAGGAACTTCTTCACTCAAAGGGGTGGTGAGTCTCTGGAATTCTCTGCCCATTGAAGTGGTGGAGGCTACCTCGCTGAATATATTGAAGTCACGGGTAGATACGTTTCTGATAGACAAGGGAATGAAGGGTTATGGGGAGAAAGCGGGAAAGTGGAACCGATCCACTATTAGATCGGCCATGATCTTATTGAATGGCAGGGCAGGCTCGAGGGGCTGGAAGGCCGACTCCTGCTCCTATTCCTTATATTGCTATGGCTAGCATCTGGGACTTGCACAGTCTTGTTTAGGATTCTCTTCAGGTTGACTTGGTGGTTAGGGAGGAAAATGCACTCATGTCGAGAATACAAGAGTAGGGATGTACTTGCGAGGCTTTACAAGGCTGTGCTTGGAATATTGGGAGCAATTTTGGGCCCTCCATCTAAGGAAGGATGTACCTTGGAGAGCGTCCAAAAGAGGTTCACGAGAGTGGTCCCGGGAATGAAAGGCTTGGTGTACCAGGGAAGGTTGAGGCCTCTGCTTCTGTACTCGATGGAGTTTTGAAGGGCGAGGCGGGGAATCTCATTGAAACTTACAGAATACTGAAAGGCCTTGGACTGACAAAGAACAAAGGACAAAACAGCACGGGAAACAGGCCCTTCGGCCCAACGAGCCCGCGCCGCCACCTCGATGTTCCCACTTCTACCCGTGATCCCTGTCTATGTCTATAGATCTATGGATTAAAAACCAAATTTGAGACAATTTAGGGAGACTTTGTTTTGCCAATTAGCCTAAGAGCACATCTTTGGGATGTGGGAGGAAACCGGAGCACCCGAGAAAACCCACGTGTGCACGGGGAGAATGCACAAACTCTCACAGACACAGGCCCCAAATCCATGTATCTGCACAGCACAGTGATAGACACTGAGCTGTCGTGTTGCCCATCAAATGGTCCAGGTCAAGTGTACACTAACAATATGAAGCACTAGGATACTCTCGAAAAAAAAATCCAAGAGCAGCCCTCTCACGACCCATCGCGTGTATGTCCCTCGTTAGACAACAAGGTGGACCAAAGCACCTGTAGGATAAAAACAATATCATCATCCCCGTAACTCAATGTATTTACCCTGCTAATTCCCCTTTAGGGGGTAACTTAGCACCGTCAATCAACGTAATCTGAACACATTTGGAGTGAGGGAGGAAACCGGAGCACCAGGAGGAAACCCACGCAGATACGGGGAGAATGTGCAGACTCTGCAGACGGTGACCCGAGCCGGGAATCGAACCTTGGCACTGTGAGGCAGCAGTGCCAACAAGTGTGCCGTGAGTGTATTTAAGCCAGAGATAGATAGGTTCTTGATTGGTGAGGGGGAAGATGGCTGGGAGGGGGTTAAAAATTATGGGGAGAAGGCGGGAGAATGGGATTGAGAAATCGATGGCCTAATTCTGCTCCCATGTATCATAGAACCCTACGGTGCAGAAGGAGGCCCACCAAGTAAAGTGGTGGAGGCAGGCACTCTGGAGTTATTTGAGAAATACTTCGATGGGCACATGAACAGAATGGGAATGGAGGGGTATAGAAAACTGATTTAAAATAGGGATCATGAGCCTTGGGAGTCCCTGGAAGTGTGTAAATAGATGATGATATTGATGTACTTGTTTTTATCCTACAGGTGCTTTGGTCCACCTTGTTGTCTAACAAGGGGCATACACGCGATGGGTCGTGAGAGGGCTGCTCTTGGATTTTTTTCGAGAGTATCCTAGTGCTTCACGTCGTTAGTGTACGCTTGACCTGGACCATTTGATGGGCAACACGACAGCTCAGTGACTATCGCTGTGCTGTGCAGATACATGGATTTGGGGCCTGTGTCTGTGGGAGTTTGCGCATTCTCCCCGTGCTCGCGTGGGTTTTCTCCGGGCGCTCCGGTTTCCTCCCACATCCCAAAGATGTGCTCTTAGGCTAATTGGCAAAACAAATTCTCCCTAAATTGTCTCAAATTTGGTTTTTAATCCATAGATCTATAAACATGGACAGGGATCGCGGGTAGAGGTGGGGACATCGGGGTGGTGGCGCGGGCTCGTTGGGCCGAAGGGCCTGTTTTGATCTTTGTTCTTTGTTCGGCCTATCCGGTCTACATCCCACCCAGGGTCTACCCCCATATCACTACATATTTTACCCATTAATCCCTCTAACCTACGCATCTCGGGGCAACAAAAGGGGCAATTTTAGCACGGCCAATCAACCTAAATACACATCTTTGGACTGTGGGAGAAAACCCACGCAGACACAGAAAAACTCCACGCAAAGAAACAGTGACCCGAGCCAGGAATCGAAACAGGGTCCCTGGAGCTGTGAAATACCCTCCGCCCGTTGGCACCTCTTGGGTTTTCAATGAGACAATACTGGCAGTGCCCTCCGCTCACCTGTTCTCCTTTGTTGTGACTGGCAGGGGCAAAGACCTCCGCGTAATGTTGCCGCTCGAAGGCGCAGTCCAGCGCCTCCAGCGCGAAGGCCTCGGTACGCAGTTGCTTCCGGGGAGCCCCGCTTTCACTCTGGGAATCGCCGTTGATCACGCAACTGTCCTGGTCGCCTGCCAGGGAGACAGAGACAGAGAGAGAGAAAACGTCAAAATCTTATGGGCACTGCCAGTTTGTTGTACAGAATACGACCACCGCGAGCTTCCTCTCAACTCCTTCTCACTCCTGGGATCTTGCCCCTGGCACGGGCTGGGCTCACGTCTCGTTCGTTCCCACAACAGAGGGCGGCACGGTGGCGCGGTGGGTTAGCGATGCTGCCCCACAGCGCCAGGGATCCGGGTTCGATTCCCGGCTTGGGTCGCTGTCCGTGTGGGGTCTGTGCGTTCTCCTCCACACCGTGGGTCTCGTCTGGGTAATCTGCTTTCCTCCCATAGCCATGCTAAATTGTCCCTTAGTGTCCAAAGTTGCATAGTTTAAATAGATTAACCAGACTAAATTGTCACTTAGTGTCCAAAGATGTGTAGGTTAGGTGGATTGGCCATGCTAAATTGCCCTTTAGTGTCCAAAGATGTGCAGGTTAGGTGGATTGGCCATGTTAAATTGTCCTGTAGTGTCCAAAGATATGCAGGTTAGGTGGATTGGCCATGCTAAATTGTCCTGTAGTGTCCAAAGATGTGTAGGTTAGGTGGATTGACCATGCTAAATTGCCCCTTAGTGTCCAAAGATGTGCAGGTTAGGTGGATTGGCCATGCTAAATTGTCCCTTTTGTCCAAAGATGTGCAGGTTAGGTGGATTGGCCATGCTAAATTGTCCCTTAGTGTCCAAAGATGTGCAGGTTAGGTGGATTGGCCATGCTAAATTGTCCCTTGGTGTCCAAAGATATGTAGATTAGGATGATTAAGGGATAAATATGTGGGGTAATGGGGTTGGGACCTGGGAAGGAAGCTGTTGGAAGGTCCTTGAAAACTCAATCCATCTCCTGCACCGTAAGGATTCTATATTCCACCATCTGCCGGGGTGGGATTCGAACTGGGTCTCCACAACGTTTCTGGATTAACAGTCTAGCGATAATACCACGAGGCCATTGCGTGCTTTTTGTCTATCTAATCGTTTTTCAATTTTATGTTACTTTATTAGTACTGTGAAAATCCCCTAGTTTGGGATACACTGAGGTAGAATTTAGCACCTAACCAGCACGTCTTTCAGACTGCGGGAGGAAACCGGAGCGCCCGGAGGAAACCCACGCAGACATGGGGAGAAGGTGCAGACTCCGCACAGACAGCGACCCGAGCGGGAATCGAACCCTGGCTCTGTGTGAACCACTGTGCTGCCCCAGGTAACATTGGTCAACAATCTGTTCTGTGATCCTGGGTGTTGCTGATATCTCTCCAAACGTGACCTTGCAGAGTTAGTAGTAATTCAGACACCAGTCATTGAAGTGTGAGTTGGAGCCATTCTTTGGCATTGATTTAACCCTTGTCCTTCTCTCATTTGGGAAGGAGCAATAGCTCAGCTTGTTAGGGGTCAGCACCACTGCCTTGGCGCTGGGGACTCCGGGTTCGATTCCCGGCTCGGATTACTGTCTGTGTGGAGTCTCCCTTTGCCTGCGTGGGTTTCCCCCGAAATTGGTTAGGTGCTAAAATTCCCCCTCGGTGTAACCCTGACAGGAGTGTGGCAGCGGGAGTGATTCCACAGCAACTTCATTGCAGTGTTAGTGTATGACACTAATAAATAGACAAATAATCCTTGGTAACAGCCCCAGAGATGTGCCGAAGAACTTCTGTAAGGAGGCGGACAAATAGCACCCAGTGAAACTCCACAAAGAGCAACGGACTAGCGACGAAATGATTGGTTCTTTCCTCCGATATTGACTGATGGCTAAACTTCGGCGGGACGAAAGTGTTCTGCTCTCGTCGAGATTCGCATTCTAATCAGCAATCTGTAAACTGTCTGAGCTAATATGTGTGCTTTTGGAGACCAGAACACCTCATTCGCCTGACGAAGGCTACAAAGGCCGAAAGCTCGCAAGTTACCATCAAATAAATCGGTTGGGTTTAAAATTGGTGTCGTCAGACCTCTTACTGAGCTCATCGAGATTCACAGCAGGCCCTTTGGCCCAACCTGTCTATGTTGCCCAGTTTTAAACACTAAGCTGGTCCCAGTTGCCCGTATTTGTCCCGTATCCCTCTATAGCCGTGTAACTAAATGCTTCTTAAAAGACAAAATTGTACCCTACCTCTGGCAGCTCATTCCAGACACTCACCACTCTCTGTGTGAAAAAAATTGCCCCCCTCTGAACAATCTCCCCTCTCACCTTAAACCTACGCTGTCTAGTTTTAGGCTCCCCTACCTTTGGGAAAAAATATTGACTATCTCGCTGATCTGTGCCCCTCATTATTTTATAAACCTCTATAAGATTAACCCTCAGCCTCCTACGCTCCAGGGGAAAAAAGTCCTAGTCTACCTTTGGGAAAAGATATTGGCTATCTACCTTATCCGTGCCCCTCATTATTTTATAGACTTCTATAAGATCACCCCTCAACCTCCTACGCTCCAGGGAAGAAAATCTCAGTCTACCTTCGGGAAAAGATATTGACTATCTACCTTATCTATGCCCTTCATTATTTTATCGACCTCTATAATATCAGCCCTTCGCTGGAAAAAAGTCCCAGTCTATCCAGCCTCTCCTTCTGACTCAATCCATCAAGTCCCGGTAGCATCCTAGTAAATCTTTTCTGCTCTCTTTCTAGTTTAATGATATCCTTTCTATAACAGGGTGACCAGAACTGAACACAGTATTCCAAGTGTGGCCTTACCAATGTCTTGTACAACTTCAACAAGACTCCTGTATTCAGTGCTCTGACCAATGAAAACAAGCATTGCCGAATACCTTCTTCACCCCTCTGTCCACCTGTGACTCCACTTTCAAGGAGTTATGAACCCCAACATATAGGGTGGTGAAAAGGTACATGGGACACTTGCTTTCATCAATTGTGGGTATAGATTACCAAAGGAAGGGGGTCATGTTGGAATGGTATAGAACTTTGGTGAGGTCACAGCTGGAGTATTGGGTGCAGTTTTGGTCGAAACATTGTAGGAAGGGTGTGATCGCACTGGACAGGGTGCAGAGGAGATTCACTGGGATGCTGCCCTGGGACGGAACATTTGAGTTACGAAGAGAGGTCGGGTAAGGCTTGGGTTGTTTCCATTGGAGCGGAGAAGACTGAGAGGGGGTGACCTGAGGGACAGAGTGGATAAGGAGCAGTGTCCCCCCTCAGTCGAAGGGTCAGTCACGAGGGGACAGAGATTCGAGGTGAGAGGTGGGAGGTTTAGGGAGGATGTGAGGGAGAACTTTTTTACCCAGGGGAGGGGGGGGGGGGGGGGGGGGGGGGTGAGGGTCTGGAATACGCTGCCTGGGAGGATGGTACCTGCATGAGCATTTAGCACATCACAACATTCAGGGCTATTGGGCCAACGAGGTCAGGCAATTCTTGTATCAGTGTATGGGCTGAAGGGTCTCTGCTGTATGGTAAGGTTCTATAATACAGCGCACCTAAATTTTTGCCCTTCATCTTCTAGAATGGGATTTGAACCTGTAAACATCGGACTCCAAGGTCTTCCCAACTGGTTGACAAATCGAAACAAGCCAGAGATGGTGCTGAGAGGCTTGCGGAGCATTAAGAAATGTGCACTTTTTTTTTACCCTCGTCGCCAGTGTAATAACTCGATGCGGCTCCAACAACGAGGGTTTATTCACCCGGAATTGGCAGGTCATGTTGCACGTCCTTAGTCAGGCCTCATTTAGAACATTTCGTACAATTCTGGTTGCCACATTGCCAGAAGGAGGAAAAGATTTACCAGGATGTTGCGCTGGTGTGGAGGGTATGAGCTATGAGGAGAGGCTGGGGAAACTCGGCTTGTTTTCGCTGGAAGGGGAGGGGAGGGGAGACCCGATAGAAGTCTACAAGATTATGAGGGGCCAGAGTGGATAGTCAGAAGTTTCTTCCCCCAGAGTCAATTACTAGGGGGCAGGTTTAAGGTATGAGGGGAAAGGTTGAGGGGAGATGTACGAGAGATGCTTTTTATACAGAGGATGGTGATAGGGAGACGTTGGGAGTGGGCACTATAGTGGCATTTATGGGTCAACTGAATGAATACAAGAGTAGGGTGGGCATGGAAGGGCGGACTCTGTAAGTGGGTTTCAATGTAGGCAGGCATTAGAATTGGCATAGACTTGGAATCATAGAAACACCTACAGTGCAGAAAGAGGCCATTCGGCCCATCGAGCCTGCACCGACCACAATCCCACCCCCGTATCCCTACGTATTTTACCCACTAATCTCTCTAACCTACACATCTCAGAACACGAAGGGGCAATTTTCGCACATTATTAGGCAGCACAGTGGCACAGTGGGTTAGCACTGCTGCTTCATGGCCCCAGGGTCCTGGGTTCGATTCCCGGCTCGGGTCACCGTCTGTGTGGGAGTCTGCACATCCTCCCCGTGTCTGCATGGGTTTCGTCCCACAGTCCAAAGATGTGCAGGGTTAGGTTGATTGGCCGTGCCAAGAAATTGCTCCTTAGTGTCCTGGGATGCGTAAGTTAGAGGGATTTGCCAGTGTACCCTTCAAGAAAGATATTTTGTGTCACGTTTCCTGTGAAGGGAATGTTTAAAACTTCAATTCTGGATGCCACATGGTGCCGAATTGTCTGTCCCAGGCAGCCCATCTGCTGGGATTGCAGAAGAATAATTGCTCCTAGTTACTTGTTTTAATCTGAACTAATGCAGTTTTACAGCTGCACCACGGAAAGCATCCTTTCTGGTTGTATCACAGCTTGGTTTGGGCTCCCGTTCTGCCCAAGACCGCAAGGAACTGCAAAGGGTTGTGAATGTAGCCCAATCCAAATTCTTAAACGTCTGCAGTCAAAATGGGAACTTAGCACTTGTTCTCGCTCTCAAGATAGAGGATGTGATTTAAGCTGAGAGATCTGTAAATGAGTCAAGAGGCAAGAGTTTTGGAAAGTTAATCATTTGTGGTTAGGATGTTGAAACAGAGACAATACTCTGAATGCAAGTCTTTGAACTTGCCCAATTGGCAACGAGACTCTGAAACTTGTGTAAAAATCTTTCAACGTTCTGGTAATTTTTAATTCGAATTTGGCCTGAATTCCAACTGGGGAAAAAGATACAACATTGAGAAGAATAACTTGAACTTATACGATTCAGAACAGTGGATAGAGAAAGAACAACGCTAATTGGATGCCAGAGGGAGTTTTTTCACACAGAGGGTGGTGGGGGTATGGAATGCGCTGCCAAGTAAAGTGGTGGAGGCAGGTAGTCTGGAGTTATTTAAGAAATACTTAGATGGGCACATGAACAGAATGGGAATGGAGGGGTATAGAAAACTGATTGAAAATAGGGATCATGAGCCTTAGGAGTCCCTGGGAAGTGTGTCAATAGATGATGATATTGATGTACTTGTTTTTATCCTACAGGTGCTTCGGTCCACCTTGTTGTCTAACAAGGGGCATACACGCGATGGGTCAAAGAACAAGAACAAAGAACAAAACAGCACGGGAAACAGGCCCTTCGGCCCAACGAGCCCGCGCCACCACACCGATGTTCCCACCTCTACCTGTGATCCCTATCTATGTTTATAGATCTATGGATTAAAAACCAAATTTGAGACAATTCAGGGAGAATTTGTTTTGCCAATTAGCCTAAGAGCACATCTTTGGGATGTGGGAGGAAACCGGAGCGCCCGGAGAAAACCCACGCAAGCACGGGGAGAATGCGCAAACTTCCACAGACACAGGGCCCAAATCCATGTATCTGCACAGCACAGCGATAGTCACTGAGCTGTCGTGTTGCCCATCAAATGGTCCAGGTCAAGCGTACACTAACGACGTGAAGCACTAGGATACTCTCAAAAAATCCAAGAGCAGCCCTCTCACGACCCATCGCGTGTATGTCCCTTGTTAGACAACAAGGTGGACCAAAGCACCTGTAGGATAAAAACAAGTACATCAATATCATCATCTATTGACACACTTCCCAGGGACTCCCAAGGCTCATGATCCCTATTTTAAATCAGTTTTCTATACCCCTCCATTCCCATTCTGTTCATGTGCCCATCTAAGTATTTCCTAAATAACTCATAAGCCAAACCCTCTCAACTCCGGAATCAACCTAGTGAATCTCCTCTGCACCCCCTCCAGTGTTAGTATATCCTTTTGTATCTCTCATCTTTCCCACCTTTGGGAAAAGATATTGACTATCTCGCTGATCTGTGCTCCTCATTATTTTATCGACCTCTGTAAGATCACCCCTCGGCCTCCTACGCTCCAGAGAAAAAAAAGTCCCAGTCTATCCAACCTCTCCTTGTAACTCAATCCGGGTCGCTGGCGCTGTGAGGCAGCAGTGCTGACCCACTGTGCCATAATATCGAAACGACTTTCTGGAATTGTAATTCTCATTTTCATATAGTTACTGATACGTGAACTCAGACTGAAATTTGCAGGTCCTTGGGGTTTCCAATGACCAGAAATTCAACTGGACTGACCACACTAACATTGTGACTACCAGAGCAGGTTGGAGGCTGGGAATCCTGCGGAGAGTAACTCACCTCCTGACTCCCCTCCAAAGCCTGTACCACCATCTACAAGGACACAAGTCAGGAGTGTGATGGGACACTCCCCACTTGGCAGGATGGGTGCAACAACACTCAAGAAGCTCGATACCATCCACCAACCCTGCTTGATTGGCACCCCATCCGCAAACATTCGCTCCCTCCACCAGCAGTCTGTACCATCTACAAGACGCAACTCATCCTTAGAGAGTATCTTCCAAACCCACCACCATCCAGAAGGACAAGGGTAGCAGACACATGGGGAACACCACCACTTGCGGGTTCCCCTCCCAGCCACTCACTGTCCCGACTTGGAAATACATTGGCCGTTCCTTGACTGTCAAACTCCTGGAATTCCCTCACTAACGGCATTGTGGGTCAACCCACACAGCACGTGCAGTGATTCAAGATGGCGGCTCACCACTCTCAAGGGGCAACCAGGGATGGGCGATGGATCAGCAACGCCCGTGTTCCGCAGATGAATAAAAATAATCTGTTATTCCTACACCCCTAACGAAGGGTCAAGTTTCAGGGGAAAGGGGGTTAGACTATTGTGATCATGGAGAAACTAGAAGCAAGAGGAGGCCATTCGCCATCGAATTCAACATCCCGTCTACACATTTTCTCCCCATTTTCCTCAGTGTAAAATATCAAACCGTGGATTGTACACACGTTTGGTTCATCGGGTCTGCACGGGCTCCTTTAACAGGCATTGCCGCGAATCCCAGCCTTCCTCACATCCTTTAGGAAGAGATGATGGCCCAGTGGTATTATTGCTAGATTGTTAATCCAGGAAAGTCAGGGGACCCGGGTTCGAATCCCGCCATGGCAGATGGTGGGAATTTGAATTCAATTAAAAAAAAAACAAATCTGGAATTAAGAATCTTCGGATGAAATTATTGTAGGGAAAAACCCATTCCAGGGAAGGAAATCCTTACCCAGGTCTGGCCTCTATGTGACTCCAGAGGATAAGCAGGGTGCATACAGGGATAGGTGGGATCTTCGTTCGATGGGCAGGGATGCTAAAAGGTGATCACTCTTGTCACAACTTTATAAGACCCTTGTCAGACCCCAGTTGGAGTATTGTCGCAGTTCTGGTCGCCTCACTATAGGAAGAATGTGGAAGCGATTGAGAGGGTGCAGAGGAGATTTACAAGGATGTTGCCTGGGATTGGGAGGCAGGCCTTATGAAGATAGGTTGAGGGAGCTGGGACTCTTCTCCCTGGAGAGATGTAGGTTGAGAGGCGACCTGATAGAGGTTTATAAGACGTTGAGAGGAATAGACAGGGTGGAGTCTCAGAGGCTATTTCCCAGGGCAGAAATGGAGAGGACACAGGTTTAAGGTGCTGAGGGGATGTTAGGGGTAAGTTTTTCACTCAGAGGGTGGTGAGTGAATGGAATCGGCTGCCATCAGTGGTGGTAGAGGCGAACTCGCTAGGATCTTTTAAAAGACTTCTGGATGAGTATAAGGGTTTAAATAGGATTGGGAGATACAGATAGTTCTATGGCCTGATAGGTAGGGATATGATTGGCGCAACTTGTGGGCCAAAGGGCCTGTTTGTGCTGTAGTGTTCTATGTTCTGCATTCTATGTTCTAGGTTCTATTTTCTATGTTCTATGTTCAAGGTTCTGTGTTCTATGTTCCAGATTCTATATTCTATGTTCTAGGTTCTGTGCTCTATGTTCTATGTTCTAGGTTCTGTGCTCTATGTTCTATGTTCTAGGTTTTATATTCTATGTTCTAGGTTCTGTGTTCTATGATCTAGGTTCTAGGTTCTGTGTTCTAGGTTCTATGTTCCATTTTCTATGTTCTATGTCCTAGGTTCTATATTCTAGGTTCTGGGTTCTATGTTCTAGGTTCTAGGTTCTGTGCTCTATGTTCTATGTTCTATGTTCCAGGTTCTAGGTTCCAGGTTCTAGGTTCCAGGTTCTAGGTTCCAGGTTCCAGGTTCTATGTTCCAGGTTCTATGTTCTGTGTTCAATGTTCAATGTTCAATGTTCAATGTTCTAGGTTCTAGGTTCTAGGTTCTAGGTTCTTTGCTCTAGGTTATATGTTTTGTGTTCTAGGTGTTGTGTTCTAGGTTCTATGTTCTTTGTTCTAGTATCTATGCTTTATGTTCTAGGTTCTATGTTCTAGGTTCTGGGTTCTATGTTCTAGGTTCTAGGTTCTGTGCTCTATGTTCTAGGTTCTGTGTTCTATGTTCTATGTTCCAGGTTCTATGTTCTAGGTTCTATGTTCCAGGTTCTATGTTCCAGGTTCTATGTTCCAGGTTCTATGTTCTAGGTTCCAGGTTCTAGGTTCCAGGTTCTAGGTTCCAGGTTCTATGTTCTAGGTTCTTGGTTCTGTGTTCTAGGTTCTTGGTTCTGTGTTCTAGGTTCTAGGTTCTATGTTCTAGGTTCTATGTTCTTGGTTCTATGTTCTAGGTTCTATGTTCTTTGCTCTAGGTTCTATGTTCTGTGTTCTAGGTTTTGTGTTCTAGGTTCTAGTATCTATGCTTTATGTTCTAGGTTCTATGTTCTAGGTTCTATATAACAGTCTGGGGCTCAAGTTCAAAGATGACACTTGCAGAGTTAAAACATGCCGACTTTGTAGCAGCCTGTCTCTCCATGAAGGGGAGAAATCATCATATTAACAGCATCAGTTTTGCAAGAGGTTTGGGTAAATGAATTGTCAAACAAAAGAGCAGCAGTAGGGTAACCGAGAGAGTAATCACAACGAAGAGACCATTACTGGCACAGCTCACTCGAGCTCCAGCCTGGTTTGCTCACCTTCAGCCGCCTTCCTCTTGCTTTCGTTGCTCGACTGCACAATTCCAAGCAGGCCATTAATGGAATAGGATGAGTCGCTGTTGGGAGGAGATTCTGGTGGCGTGACGGTTGAGTTGGGGACTGGAAGGAGAAAGAACACCAAAGTTCAAAGATTCAAACGTATTTCATTCGCGGGCAAGAATTCGGAATAACGCAACCTCCAAACTTTCTCAGAAGGAAATTCGGCATCCACCTAACCCGCACATCTTTGGACACTAAAGGACAATTTACCATGGCCAATCTATCTAACCTGCACATCTTTGGACACTAAAGGACAATTTACCATGGCCAATCCACCTAACCTGCACATCTTTGGACACTAAAGCTCAATTTAGCATAGCCAATCCACCTAACCTGCATATCTTTGGGCACTAAGGGACAATTTAGCATGGCCAATCCACCTAACCTGCACATCTTTGGACACTAAGGGGTAATTTAGCACGGCCAATCCACCTAACCCCCACATCTTTGGTCATTAAAGGACAATTTAGCATGGCCAATCCACCTAACCCCCACATCTTTGGTCACTAAAGGACAATTTAGCATGGCCAATCCACCTAACCTACACATCTTTGGTCACTAAAGGACAATTTAGCATGGCCAATCCACCTAACCCCCACATCTTTGGTCACTAAAGGACAATTTAGCATGGCCAATCCACCTAACCTACACATCTTTGGTCACTAAAGGACAATTTAGCATGGCCAATCCACCTAACCCCCACATCTTTGGTCACTAAAGGACAATTTAGCATGGCCAATCCACCTAACCTGCATATCTTTGGGCACTAAGGGACAATTTAGCATGGCCAATCCACCTAACCTGCACATCTTTGGACACTAAGGGGTAATTTAGCATGGCCAATCCACCTAACCCCCACATCTTTGGTCACTAAAGGACAATTTAGCATGGCCAATCCACCTAACCCCCACATCTTTGGTCACTAAAGGACAATTTAGCATGGCCAATCCACCTAACCCCCACATCTTTGGTCACTAAAGGACAATTTAGCATGGCCAATCCACCTAACCTACACATCTTTGGTCACTAAAGGACAATTTAGCATGGCCAATCCACCTAACCTACACATCTTTGGACATTAAGGGGCAATTTAGCATGCTAATCCACCTAACCTACACATCTTTGGACACTAAGGGGCAATTTAGCATGGCCAATCCACATAACCTGCACATCTTTGGACACTAAGGGGCAATTTAGCATGGCCAATCCACATAACCTACACATCTTTGGACACTAAGGGGCAATTTAGCATGGCCAATCCCCCTAACCTGCACATCTTTACTCTGCGGGAGAAAATGCAGAGGGAGAGACATGGGGGGAGCTGAAGATTTCAGCACAGAATGGAGCCCGGGTCACTGGCGCTGTGAGGCCGCAGTGCGAAGCAATATGCCCGCATTTTGGACACCAGTTTCGTAGCAGATGTCTTTTAAAAAGAATTTAAACGGTATTTAAACCGAAACAGCGTTCTCGAAAAGGTGACAACGCTGTTTCAAATGCCTGGGCCATTGCTGAGGTAGGCTTTAAATGCCCTGAGACAAGTGGGAGAGCTCAGAAAAGAATCTGTTATTAAGTAAACTCAGTGTCATCTGAGCTGAATGTTAATAAATTTGTCTCCTTTGGTTATTACGTACAGGCTGTTTTTTTGTGAAAGAATTGTGTGGCCTAACAGGATATTGCCTGGGTCACAGATCACACCAGTTCCGTGTGATTCCTGGCACTCGGTCAGACACAGAGTCCAAGAACAGGGACAACGTGCTGCTTCTTCTGGAAGTTTCTGCACCTGCAGCCCCGGATACCAGTCTTGTCTCTCGATCAGTGTCCTCTGTACCGGCACAGGCCCGGTCGGTAGCGCAGGTTTAAGCTACTCCGACTTGGGAGCCCGTACACACCGGCAGGACTTCACTGGAGTGTTAAATCAGGACACCCAGCGGACACGCTGGGACAGTGGGGTTAGCACAGTTCCCTCACAGCGCCAGGGACCCGGGTTCGATTCCCGGCTGGGGTCACTGTCTGTGTGGGGGGTCTGCACGTTCTCCCCGTGTCTGCGTGGGTTTCCTCCAGGTGCTCCAGTTTCCTCCACGCTCTGAAGATGTGCAGGTTAGGTGGATTGGCCATGCTAAATTATCCCTTAGTGTCCAAAGATGTGTAGGTTAGGTGGATTGGCCGTGTAATTTGCCCCTTAGTTTCCAAAAATGTATAGGTTAGGGTGGATTGGCTATGCTAAATTGCCCCTTAGTGTCCAAAGATGTGTAGGTTAGGTGGATTGGCCATGCTAAATTGCCCCTTAGTGTCCAAAGATGTGCAGGTTAGGTGGATTGGCCATGCTAAATTGCCCCTTAGTGTCCAAAGATGTGCAGGTTAAGTGGATTGGCCATGCTAAATTGCCCATTAGCATCAGAGGAGTTAGCAGGGTCAATGCAAGGAGTTGCAGAGGTAGGTGGGATTATTGTCAGTAAAGGCTTGATGGGCCAAATGGCCTCCTTCTGCACTGTGGCGATTCTACAACAGCCAATCCCATGGAACGATTCAGATATAGATAGTCCATAAGAAAGGTTTTGATCCCACCAACTCACTTCCCAAAATTTCTCCCCTTTACTTATCAACCTGGATTGGCCATGCTAAATTGCCCCTTAGTGTCCAAAGATGTGCAGGTTAGGTGGATTGGCCATGCTAAATTGTCCCTTAGTGTCCAAAGATGTGCAGGTTAGGTGGATTGTTCCCCCCAAAGTTGCCATGCTAAATTGTCCCTTTTTGTCCAAAGATGTGCAGGTTAGGGGGATTGGCCATGCTAAATTGCCCCTTAGTGTTAGACGAGTTAGCAGGGTCAACACAAAGAGTTGCAGAGGTAGGGCCTGGGTGGGGATTGTTGTCAGTGCAGGCTTGATGGGTCAAATGGCCTCCTTCTACACTGTGGGGATTCTATAACGGCCAAACAATTAAGATAGGGACAGTCCATAAGAAAGATTGAGAGGTGGATTTGAGAGGCAGGTTGATAAGTAACAGGGGAGAAGTTTTGGGAAGTGAGTTGGTGGGATCAAAACTACCACAGCTGGAACCTCTGTGTTAACTCGGGAGTAAGGAATGAAAGAATTTTGGAGGGCAATGGGGTGCAGGAGTTTGGTAGATTAGGGTTAAGCAGTCAAGGGACGCTAACAGTGTCTAACAGTCTCACAGTGGACGTTCTTGCCAAACTGGAATTTTCCATAAGATAGAGGGAAGAATTTTCCACTGGGATTCTCCAGCCCTGCTGCAGTGAAAGGATGCTCGGTTGAGCACCAAATTCCCTTCCCTCACTGACAGGAAAAATATTGCCAGTAAGTTACAAACAGTATTTCAAGAATCGAACATTTGTCTGAAATGTTTCAAAATTTTTCAATAAAACCACTTTTACAAAAATAACCCAAAACATTGCTACATGAGCACAAAGCCACAGGACAAACAGTTCACTACACGCGTGTCACAGGAAAACCACTGCACCGTGTGTGTGTACGTGAGGGGAAAAGCACTGCACCATGCGTGTGTGTACATGAGGGGAAAAACACTGCACCCGTGTGTGTGTGTGCACATGAGGGGAAAAACATTGCACCATGTGTGTGTGTACGTCAGGGGAAAAACACTGCACCGCGTGTGTGTGTGTGTGTGTGTATGTGAGGGGAAAAACACTGCACCATATGTGTGTGTACATGAGGGGAAAAACACTGCACCATGTGTGTGTGTGTGTACGTGAGGGGAAAAACACTGCACCATGTGTGTGTGTACATGAGGGGAAAAACACTGCACCATGTGTGTGTGTACGTGAGGGGGAAAACACTGCACCGTGTGCGTGTGTACATGAGGGGGAAAACACTGCACCGTGTGTGTGTGTACATGAGGGGGAAAACACTGCACCGTGTGTGTGTGTACGTGAGGGGGAAAACACTGCACTGTGTGTGTGTGTGTACGTGAGGGGGAAAACTCTGCACTGTGGTGTGTGTGTGTGTGTGTGTGTGTGTGTGTGTACGTGAGGGGAAAAACACTGCACCATGTGTGTGTGTACATGAGGGGAAAAACACTGCACCGTGTGTGTGCGTGTGTGTGTGTGTTTATGAGGGGAAAAAACACTGCACCGTGTGCGTGTGTATATGAGTGGAAAAAACACTGCACCATGTGTGCGTGTGTACGTGAGGGGAAAAACACTGCACCATGTGTGTGTGTACATGAGGGGAAAAACACTGCACCGTGTGTGTGCGTGTGTGTGTGTATATGAGGGGAAAAAACACTGCACCGTGTGCGTGTGTATATGAGTGGAAAAAACACTGCACCATGTGTGCGTGTGTACGTGAGGGGAAAAACACTGCACCGTGTGTGCGTGTGTACTTGAGGGGAAAAACACTGCACGTGTGTGCGTGTGTACTTGAGGGGAAAAACACTGACCGTGTGGTGTGGTACTTGAGGGAAAACACTGCACCGTGTGTGTGTGTGTCTTGAGGGGAAAAACACTGCACCGTGTGTGTGTGTGTACTTGAGGGGAAAAACACTGCACCGTGTGTGTGTGTGTACTTGAGGGGAAAAACACTGCACCGTGTGTGTGTGTGTACTTGAGGGGAAAAACACTGCACCGTGTGTGTGTGTGTGTGTGTATGAGGGGAAAAAAACTGCACCGTGTGTGTGTGTGTACGTGAGGGGAAAAACACTGCACCGTGTGTGTGTGTTTGTGGGTGTGTGTGTATGAGGGGAAAAAATACTGCACCGTGTGTGTGTGTGTGTGTGTGTGTGTGTGTGTGTGTTGTGTGTGTGTGTGTGTGGTGTGTGTGTGTGTACGTGAGGAGAAAAACACTGCACCGTGTGTGTGTGTGTGTGTGGTACATGAGAGGAAAACACTGCACCGTGTGTGTGTGTACGGAGGGGAAAAAACACTGCACCGTGTGTGTGTGTGTGTGTGTGTGTGTGTGTGTGTGTGTGTGTGTACGGAAGGGAAAAACACTGCACCGTGTGTGTGTGTGTGTGTGTGTGTGTGTGTGTACGTGAGGGGAAAAACACTGCACCGTGTGTGTGTGTACGTGAGGGGAAAAACACTGCACCGTGCGTGTGTGTACGTGAGGGGAAAAACACTGCACCGTATGTCTGTGTACATGAGGGGAAAAACACTGCACCGTGTGTCTGTGTACATGAGCGGAAAAACACTGCACCGTGTGTGTGTGTGTACATGAGGGGAAAAACACTGCACCGTGCGTGTGTGTACGTGAGGGGAAAAAACACTGCACCGTGCGTGTGTGTACGTGAGGGGAAAAACACTGCACCGTGCGTGTGTGTACGTGAGGGGAAAAACACTGCACCGTATGTGTGTGTACATGAGGGGAAAAACACTGCACCATGCGTGTGTGTACGTGAGAGGAAAAAACACTGCACCGTGCGTGTGTGCACGTGAAGGGAAAAACACTGCACCGTGCGTGTGTGCACGTGAGGGGAAAAACACTGCACCGTGTGTGTGTGTACGTGAGGAGAAAAAACATTGCACCGTGTGTGTCTACGTGACGGGAAAAACACTGCACCGTATATGTGTGTACGTGAAGGGAAAAAACACTGCACCGTGTGTGTGTGTACATGAGGGAAAAAAACACTGCACCGTGTGTGTGGGTACGTGACGGGAAAAACACTGCACCGTATATGTGTGTACATGAGGGAAAAAAACACTGCACCGTGTGTGTGGGTACGTGAGGGGAAAAACACTGCACCGTGTGTGTGTGTACATGAGGGGAAAAACACTGCACCGTGTGTGTGTGTGTACATGAGGGGAAAAACACTGCACCGTGTGTGTGTGTGTGTGTACATGAGGGAAAAAAACTGCACCGTGTGTGTGTGTACATGAGGGAAAAAACAATGCACCGTGTGTGTGTGTGTAGTGAGGGGAAAAAATGCACGTGGTGTGTGTACGTGAGGGGAAAAATACGCACCGTGTGTGTGTGTACATGAGGGGAAAAACAATACACTGGTGTGTGTGTACATGAGGGGAAAAACACTGCACCGTGTGTGTGTGTACGTGAGGGGAAAAACACTGCACCGTGTGTGTGTGTGTACGTGAGGGGAAAAACAATACACTGTGTGTGTGTGTACATGAGGGGAAAAACACTGCACCGTGTGTGTGTGTACGTGAGGGGAAAAACACTGCACCGTGTGTGTGTGTGTACGTGAGGGGAAAAACACTGCACTGTGTGTGTGTGTACGTGAGGGGAAAAACACTGCACCGTGTGTGTGTGTACGTGAGGGGAAAAAACACTGCACCGTGTGTGTGTGTGTACGTGAGGGGAAAAACACTGCACTGTGTGCGTGTGTACGTGAGGGGAAAAACACTGCACCGTGTGTGTGTGTACATGAGGGGAAAAACAATACACTGTGTGTGCACACGAGGGGAAAAAACACTGCACCGTGTGTGTGTGCGTGTGTGTGTGTGTGTGTGTACGTGAGGGGAAAAACACTGCACTGTGTGTGTGTGTACGTGAGGGGAAAAACACTCACTGTGTGTGTGTGTACATGAGGGGAAAAACACTGCACCGTGTGTGTGTGTGTACGTGAGGGGAAAAACACTGCACCGTGTGTGTGTGTGTACTTGAGGGGAAAAACACTGCACCGTGTGTGTGTGTATACGTGAGGGGAAAAACACTGCACCGTGTGTGTGTGTGTACATGAGGGGAAAAAACACTGCACCGTGTGTCTGTGTGTACGTGAGGGGAAAAACACTGCACCGTGTGTCTGTGTGTACGTGAGGGGAAAAACACTGCACCGTGTGTCTGTGTGTACGTGAGGGGAAAAACACTGCACCGTGTGTCTGTGTGTACATGAGGGGAAAAAACACTGCACCGTGTGTCTGTGTGTACATGAGGGGAAAAACACTGCACCGTGTGTCTGTGTACATGAGGGGAAAAACACTGCACTGTGTGTCTGTGTACATGAGGGGAAAAACACTGCACCGTGTGTGTGTGTGTACGTGAGGGGAAAAACACTGCACCGTGTGTGTGTGTACGTGAGGGGAAAAACACTGCACCGTGCGTGTGTGTACGTGAGGGGAAAAACACTGCACCGTGTGTCTGTGTACATGAGGGGAAAAACACTGCACCGTGTGTGTGTGTGTACATGAGGGGAAAAACACTGCACCGTGTGTCTGTGTACATGAGGGGAAAAACACTGCCGTGTGTCTGTGTACATGAGGGGAAAACACTGCACCGTGTGTCGTGTACATGAGGGGAAAAACACTGCACCGTGTGTGTGTGTGTACGTGAGGGGAAAAACACTGCACCGTGTGTGTGTACGTGAGGGGAAAAACACTGCACCGTGTGTTGGTTTTGTAGGGGGAAAACACTGCACTGTGTTGTGTACTGAGGGGAAAACACTGCACCGTGTGTGTGTGTACGTGAGGGGAAAAACACTGCACCGTGTGTTGTGTACTGAGGGGAAAACACTGCACCGTGTGTGTGTCTGGGTGTGTGTTGTGTGTTGTGTACTGAGGGGAAAAACACTGCACCGTGTGTGTGTGTACATGAGGGGAAAAACCTGCACCGTGTGTGTGTGTACGTGAGGGGAAAAACACTGCACCGTGTGTGTGTGTACGTGAGGGGAAAAACACTGCACCGTGTGTGTGTGTACGTGAGGGGAAAAACACTGCACCGTGTGTCTGTGTACATGAGGGGAAAAACACTGCACCGTGTGTCTGTGTACATGAGGGGAAAAACACTGCACCGTGTGTGTGTGTGTACATGAGGGGAAAAACACTGCACCGTGTGTGTGTGTACGTGAGGGGAAAAACACTGCACCGTGTGTGTGTGTACGTGAGGGGAAAAACACTGCACCGTGTGTGTGTGTGTACATGAGGGGAAAAACACTGCACCGTGTGTGTGTGTACATGAGGGGAAAAACACTGCACCGTGTGTGTGTGTACATGAGGGGAAAAACATGCACTGTGTGTGTACAGAGGGAAAAACACTGCACCGTGTGTGTGTGTACATGAGGGGAAAAACACTGCACCGTGTGTGTGTGTGTGTGTACATGAGGGGAAAAACACTGCACCGTGTGTGTGTGTCTGTGTGTGTGTGTACGTGAGGGGAAAATACACAGCATCAGGCGCGTACATCATCGGAAGAAACTGCGCTTGTTTGTAGAAGCCTGGGAACTGCAAACACATTGCGGGGTCTGTCCATATCGCAGAGTTTTGTTGCGATGTTAAGAAACGTGGGAATTGGGAGCAGAAATTGGCCACTCGGCCTCTCGATCCTGCGCCTCGCTCAGATCCAGGCTGACCTCTCCCTGCTCTCTGATCCACCTCCCCGCGATTCCCCCCTCTCCCTTTAACACCCCGCTTTCTCCGTTATCGTTCAATTATATACCATCCCCCTCCCCCCGGCCGGGATTAACACATCACTTACCCAGTGTGTGTCCAGGACTAGGTCGAGCCCCCCCGTGCTCCTCCAGCGGGAGATGGAACGGCTGCTGAACTTTGGTGCGGATTATTCTGGCAATCAGAAAGACATTGTTACTTTTAGAGTTTATTCACTGTTGTCAGCTTACAGTAATGGAGTTACTGTGAGAATCCCCGAGTCGCCACACTCCTGTTCACTGAGGGAGAATTTAGCACCTAACCCGCACATCTTTGGACACTAAGGGACAATTTAACATGGCCAATCCACCTAACCTGCACATCTTTGGACACTAAGGGACAATTTAACATGGCCAATCCACCTAACCTGCACATCTTTGGACACTAAGGGACAATTTAACATGGCCAATCCACTTATCCTGCATCTAAGTGACAACTTAATGTGGCCAATCAACCTAACCTGTACATTTTTGGAGAATAAGGAGCAATTTAACATGGCCAATCCACCGAACCTGCATATCTTTTGGAGTAAACTGGAGCATTCAAAGGAAACCCAAGGGAAAAATGTGCAGATTCCACACAGATGGTAACCCAAGCCGGGAATCGAAGCCGGGTCCCTGGCGCCATGAAGCAGCAGCACTAACCCACGTGCCACCGTGAGTTTAGTTTAATGTTATATTCCAAGTGCGGCCTAACTAAGGTTCTACAAAGGTGCTACATGTCTTGCCAATTTTTAAACTCAGTGTTCCGGCCAATGGAGGCAAGAGTGCCGTCTGCCTTCTTGACTACCTTCTCTGCCTGCGTTCCACTTTCAGTACACCCGGATCCCTCTGCCTATCTTAAGGCAATTGACTGTATATTTCCCATTGGTGTTAGACCTTCCAAAATGCAAGCTTCACAGTTGATAAGAAGCGGGAGAGACTGTGCGAATACCCCTTACCTATTGATGGAGCTCACACTCGGCACCGTGTCATTGTTACACACTCCCTCGGCAAGCAGCCGATCCCGGATTTCCCAGGCAAACATTGTCGGGTTCTGCCGCTTGTACTCAGCGATCTTCTCCACCACCGTCGGCGTGGCAACCTTCGGTTTCGAGCCCCCAATCACTCCTGGCATGATGCTCCCCGTTTCGTAGTACCTGCGACACATTTCGTAGGGTGAAACAGGATCGGGCGGGATCCCCCTCTCCCATCAGATTTTTTTCAACGCCACTCACTTGACACTACGCTTGGCGGCACAGTGGGGTTAGCACTGCTGCCTTGCGGTGCTAGGGAGCCGGGTTCAATTCCCGGCTTGGGTCGCAGCCTGTGTGGAGACTGCACATTCTCCCAGTGTCTGCTTGGGTTACCTCCGGGTCGTCCGATTTCCTCCCACAGTACAAAAGTTATGCAGGTTAGGTGGATTGGCCATACTAAATTGCCCCTTAGTGTCCGAAGATGTGCAGGTTAGGGGGATTGGCCATGCTAAATTGTCCCTTAGTGTCCAAAGATGTGTAGGTTAGGGGGATTGGCCATGCTAAATTGTCCCTTAGTGTCCAAAGATGTGTAGTAGGGGGATTGGCCATGCGAAATTGTCCTTAGTGTCCAAAGATGTGCAGGTTAGGGGATTGGCCGTGCTAAATTGTCCCTTAGTGTCCAAAGATGTGCAGGTTAGGGGGATTGGCCATGCTAAATTGTCCCTCAGTGTCCAAAGATGTGCAGGTTAGGGGGATTGGCCACACTAAATTGTCCCTTAGTGTCCAAAGATTAGGTAGATTAGCCATGCTAAATTGCCGCTTAGTGTCCAAAGATGACTAGGTTAGGGGGATTGGCCATGCTAAATTGTTTCTTAATGTCCAAAGCTGTGTAGGTTAGGTGGATTGGCCATGCTAAATTGTTGCTTAATATCCAAAGATGTGCATGTTAGATGGAGTGGCACGAGGTTAGGCAGATTGGCCATGCTAAATTGTCCCTTAGTTTCCAAAGAGGTGCAGGTTAGGCAGATTGGCCATGCTAAATTGTTCCTTAGTTTCCAAAGAGGTGCAGGTCAGGTGGATTGGCCATGCTAAATTGTCCCTTAGTGTCCAAAGATGTGCAGGTTAGGCAGATTGGCCATGCTAAATTGTTCCTTAGTGTCCAAAGATGTGCAGGTTAGGTGGATTGACCACACTAAATTGCCCCTTAGTGTCCAAAGATGTGCAGGTTAGGTGGATTGGCCATGCTAAATTGTTCCTTAGTGTCCAAAGATGTGCAGGTTAGGTGGATTGACCACACTAAATTGTTCCTTAGTGTCCAAAGATGTGCAGGTTAGGTGGATTGACCACACTAAATTGCCCCTTAGTGTCCAAAGATGTGTTGGTTAGGGGTAAATACGTGAGGTTTTCGCGAATATAGCGAATGGGCTTATTGAGAATCTCGGCTGGAGAGACGGTGCAGAATGGATAAGGAGCTCAGTAGGAGGCCCATTTCTGGAGCGGATGTAGGTTCAAGGTGATGGGTGGGAGGTTTACGGAGGATGTGAGGAAGAACTTTATCACCCAGAGGAGGGGGGTGAGGGTCTGGAATGCGCTGCCTGGGAGGGTGATGAAGGCCTTTAAAAAGTATTCCCTTGTGCTATTTGAGCCCATCCTAGGAAAAAGCTTAACCCTGTTTACTCTATCTATACCCCTCTTAATCTTGTACACCTCTATCAGACCTCCTCTAAGTCTATGTCTTTCTAAGGAAAACAGTCCCAATTTGCCTAACCTCTCCTCGTAACTCAGACCTTCCATAGCAGGCAGCATCCTGGTGAACCTCCTCTGCACTCTCTCCAGAGTCTCCACGTCCTTCCGGTAGTAAGGTGACCAGAACTGGACGCAGTATTCCAAATGAGGTCTAACCAATGTTTTATACAACTGCAACATTAAAGGCCAGCTCTTGTACTCTATACCCCTTCCTGTAAAGGCTACCTTAGCATCTTTGGGATGTGGGAGGAAACCGGAGCGCCCGGAGAAAACCCATGCAAGCACGGGGAGAACGCGCAAACTCCCACAGACACAGGCCCCAAATCCATGTATCTGCACAGCACAGCGATAGTCACTGAGCTGTCGTGTTGCCCATCAAATGGTCCAGGTCAAGCGTACACTAACGACGTGAAGCACTAGGATACTCTCGAAAAAAAAATCCAAGAGCAGCCCTCTCACGACCCATCGCGTGTATGCCCCTTGTTAGACAACAAGGTGGACCAAAGCACCTGTAGGATAAAAACAAGTACATCAATATCATCATCTATTGACACACTTCCCAGGGACTCCCAAGGCTCATGATCCCTATTTTAAATCAGTTTTCTATACCCCTCCATTCCCATTCTGTTCATGTGGGGTTAGTTGGGGGCTCAGTGTTTGCGAGGTGTGGGCACAGACTCGATGGGCTGAAGGGCCTCCCCTGCGCCGTACGATTCTCACCTGCCAAGGATTTTGCTGACACACCCATGGCTGACTCTGAGCTGGCGAGAGATGTCACACGGCCTCACTCCCTGATGAGCCAAATCCACAATCCGCTGCCTCACCACATCTGGAAGTGGCCTTCCATTCACAAACATGCCTCCCAGTTGATTGATTCTTCCGTGTCCTGCAGGGTCGGGGAAGGGGGGTTGGTGGGAGAAAGAGTTCAGTCCATTAGAGTCTCTTTAGCTATGGAGGGTGGGTGGCGCAGTGGCACCTCACAGCGCTGGGGACCTGGGTTTAATTCCCAGAGTCACCTGTCTTGTGCGGAGTCTGCACATTCTCCGCGCGGGGGTTTCAAAGAACAAAACAGTGCGGGAAACAGGCCCTTCGGCCCAACGAGCCTGCGCTGCCACCCCGATGTTCCCACCTCTACCTGTGATCCCTGTCCATGTTTATAGGTCTATGGATTAAAAACCAAATTTGAGACAAGTTAGGGAGAATTTGTTTTGCCAATCAGCCTAAGAGCACATCTTTGGGGGTGTGGGAGGAAACCGGAGCACCCGGAGAAAACCCACGTAAGCACGGGGAGAATGCGCAAACTCTCACAGACACAGGCCCCAAATCCATGTATCTGCACAGCGCAGCGATAGTCACTGAGCTGTCGTGTTGCCCATCAAATGGTCCAGGTCAAGCGTACACTAACGACGTGAAGCACTAGGATACTCTCGAAAAAAATCCAAGAGCAGCCCTCTCACGACTGGATGCTCCAATTTCCTCCCAAAGTGCGATGCTTAGGGGGGATTGGGCATGCTGAGTTGCCCCTTAGCATCAGAGGTACCCGCTGGGGTAAATACATGGGGTTATGAGAATGTGGCAAGGTAGTCAGCAAATAAACTGACTTTAAACTGCTGTTGTGAGACTTCTTGAAGTTAGTACAGACTGGGATGGGCCAAATGGCCTCTTTCTGCACTGTAAAGATTCCAGTTGAATGTCTGAGAATATTTTGCGCAAGATTCGCAGGCGTATTTTTTAAAATTCCGCAGTGTGAAGTGATGAGATTGGATGTTATATTCAATTTTTTTATTGCCACATTTCACATCCAAATTTCATATCTTGTCCTGACCACAGTGACACCATATTTGTTTTGCATTCATTTATTATTGTCCCATCTATTGGGATACAGTGAAAAGTATTGTTTGATTTATTATTGTCACACGTATTGGGACACAGTGAAAAGTATTGTTTGATTTATTACTGTCACGTACTAGGATACAGTGAAAAGTATTGTTTGATTTATTATTGTCACATGTATTGGGATACAGTGAAAAGAATTGTTTGATTTATTATTGTCACGTACTGGGATACAGTGAAAAGTATTGTTTGATTCATTATTGTCACATGTATTGGGATACAGTGAAAAGAATTGTTTGATTTATTATTGTCTCATGTATTGGGAAACAGTGAAAAGTATTGCTTGATTTATTATTGTCACATGTATTGGGATACGGTGAAAAGTATTGTTTGATTTATTATTGTCACATGTATTGGGATAAAGTGAAAAGTATTGTTTGATTTATTATTGTCACGTGTACTGGGATACAGAGAAAAGTATTGTTTGATTTAATATTGTCCCGCGTACTGGGATACAGTGAAAAGTATTGTTTGATTTATTATTGTCCCATGTACTGGGATACAGTGAAAAGTATTGTTTGATTTATTATTGTCACATGTATTGGGAAACAGTGAAAAGTATTGTTTGATATATTATTGTCACATGTACTGGGATACAGTGAAAAGTATTGTTTGATTTATTATTGTCACATGTATTGGGATACAATGAAAAGTATTGCTTGATTTATTATTGTCACGTGTACTGGGATACAGTGAAAAGTATTGTTTGATTTATTATTGTCATATGTATTGGGATACACTGAAAAGTATTGCTTGATTTATTATTGTCACATGAACTGGGATACAGTGAAAAGTATTGTTTGATTTATTATTGTCATGTGTTGGGATACAGTGAAAAGTATTGTTTGATTTATTATGGTCATGTACTGGGACACAGTTAAAAGTATTGTTTGATTTATTATTGTCACATGTACTGAGACACAGTGAAAAGTATTGTTTGATTTATTATTGTCACATGTATTGTGACACAGTGAAAAGTATTGTTTGATTTATTATTGTCACGTGAACTGGGACACAGTGAAAAGTATTGTTTGATTTATTATGGTCACATGTACTGTGATACAGTGAAAAGTATTGCTTGATTTATTATTGTCACTTGTATTGGGATACAGTGAAAAGTATTGTTTGACTTATTATTGTCACATGTATTGGGATACAGTGAAAAGTATTGTTTGATTTATTATTGTCACATGTACTTGGGTACAATGAAAAGTATTGATTGATTTATTATTGCCACATGTATTGGGATACAGTGAAAAGTATTGTTTGATTTATTATTGTCACATGTATTGGGATACAGTGAAAAGTATTGTTTGATTTATTATTGTCACATGTACTGGGATACAGTGAAAAGTATTGTTTGATTTATTATTGTCACATGTATTGGGATACAGTGAAAAGTATTGTTTGATTTATTATTGTCACATGTATTGGGATACAGTGAAAAGTATTGTTTGATTTATTATTGTCACATGTATTGGGATACAGTGAAAAGTATTGTTTGATTTATTATTGTCACATGTATTGGGATACAGTGAAAAGTATTGTTTGATTTATTATTGTCACATGTATTGGGATACAGTGAAAAGTATTGTTTGATTTATTATTGTCACATGTACTGGGATACAGTGAAAAGTATTGTTTGATTTATTATTGTCACATGTATTGGGATACAGTGAAAAGTATTGTTTGATTTATTATTGTCACATGTATTGGGATACAGTGAAAAGTATTGTTTGATTTATTATTGTCACATGTATTGGGATACAGTGAAAAGTATTGTTGATTTATTATTGTCACATGTATTGGGATACAGTGAAAATGTTTGATTTATTATTGTGACATGTATGGATACAGCGAACGTATTGTTTGATTTATTACTGTCACATGTACTGGGATACAGTGAAACGTATTGTTAGATTTATTACTGTCACATGTATTGGGATACAGTGAAAAGTATTGTTTGATTTATTATTGTCACATGTACTGGGATACAGTGAAAAGTATTGTTAGATTTATTACTGTCACATGTATTGGGACACAGTGAAAAGTATTGTTTGATTTATTATTGTCATGTACTGGGATACAGTGAAAAGTATTGTTTGATTTATTATTGTCACATGTACTGGGATACAGTGAAAAGTATTGTTTGATTTATTATTGTCACATGTACTGGGATACAGTGAAAAGTATTGTTTGATTTATTATTGTCACATGTACTGGGATACAGTGAAAAGTATTGTTTGATTTATTATTGTCACATGTACTGGGATACAGTGAAAAGTATTGTTTGATTTATTATTGTCACATGTACTGGGATACAGTGAAAAGTATTGTTTGATTTATTATTGTCACATGTACTGGGATACAGTGAAAAGTATTGTTGATTTATTATTGTCACATGTATTGGGATACAGTGAAAAGTATTGTTGATTTATTATTGTCACATGTACTGGGATACAGTGAAAAGTATTGTTGATTTATTATTGTCACATGTATTGGGATACAGTGAAAAGTATTGTTTGATTTATTATTGTCACATGTACTGGGATACAGTGAAAAGTATTGTTTGACTTATTATTGTACAGTAATGGGATACAGTGAATAGTATTGTTTGATTTCTCATTGTCTATGTGCTGGGACACAGTGAAAAGTAGTGTTTGATTTATTATTATGACATGTATTGGGATACAGTGAAAGTATTGTTTGATTTATTATTGTACTGGTATACAGTGCAAAGTATTGTTGGATTTATTACTGTACTGGAATACCGTGAAAAGTATCGTTTGATTTATTATTGTCACGTGTATTGGGATATAGTGAAAAGTATTGTTTGATTTATTATTGTCACGTGTATTGGGATACAGTGAAAAGTATTGTTTGATTTATTATTGTCACATGTATTGGGATACATTGAAAAGTATTGTTTGATTTACTATTGTCACATGTGTTGGGATACAGTGAAAAGTATTGTTTGATTTATTATTGTCACATGTATTGGGATACAGTGAAAAATATTGTTTCATTTATTATTGTCACATGTACTGGGATACAGTGAAAAGTATTGTTTGATTTATTATTGTCACATGTACTGGGATACAGTGAAAAGTATTGTTTGATTTATTATTATCACATGTATTGGGATACAGTGAAAAGTATTGTTTGATTTATTATTTTCACATGTATTGGGATACAGTGAAAAGTATTGTTTGATTTATTATTGTACTGGGATACAGTGAAAAGTATTGTTTGATTTATTATTGTCACATGTACTGGGATACAGTGAAAAGTATTGTTTGATTTTTTATGATCACATGTATTGGGATACAGTGAAAAGTATTGTTTGATTTATTATTGTCCCATGTACTGGGATACATTGAAAAGTATTGTTTGATTTATTATTGTCACATGTACTGGGATACAGTGAAAAGCATTGTTTGATTTATTATGATGACATGTATTGGGATACAGTGAAAAGTATTTTTTGATTTATTATCGTCACATGTACTGGGATACAGTGAAAAGTATTGTTTGATTTATTATTGTCACATGTACTGGGATACAGTGAAAAGAATTGTTTGATTTATTATTATCACATTTACTGGGATACAGTGAAAAGTACTGTTTGATTTATTATTGTCACGTGTACTTGGGTACAATGAAAAGTATTGATTGATTTATTATTGTCACATGTACTGGGATACAGTGAAAAGTATTGTTTGATTTATTATTGTCACATATGTTGGGATACATTGAAAAGTATTGTTTGATTTATTATTGTCACATGTACTGGGATACAGTGAAAAGTATTGTTTGATTTATTATTGTCACATGTATTGTGACACAGTGAAAAGTATTGTTTGATTTATTATTGTCACATGAACTGGGATACAGTGAAAAGTATTGCTTGATTTATTATTGTCACATGTATTGAGATACAGTGAAAAGTATTGTTTGATTTATTATTGTGACATGTATTGGGATACAGTGAAAAGTATTGTTTGATTTATTTTTGTCACGAATATTGGGACACAGTGAAAAGTATTGTTTGATTTATTATTGTCCCATGTATTGGGATACAGTGAAAAGTATTGTTTGATTTATTATTGTCACATGTATTGGGATACAGTGAAAAGTATTGTTTCATTTATTATTGTCACGTGGTCTGGGATACAGTTAAAAGTATTGTTTGATTTAATATTGTCATATGTATTGGGATACACTGAAAAGTATTGCTTGATTTATTATTGTCACATGAACTGGGATACAGTGAAAAGTATTGTTTGATTTATTATTGTCATGTGTTGGGATACAGTGAAAAGTATTGTTTGATTTATTATTGTCACATGTACTGAGACACAGCGAAAAGTATTGTTTGATTTATTATTGTCACATGTATTGTGACACAGTGAAAAGTATTGTTTGATTTATTATTGTCACGTGAACTGGGACACAGTGAAAAGTATTGTTTGATTTATTATTGTCACATGTACTGTGATACAGTGAAAAGTATTGTTTGATTTATTATTGTCACATGTATTGGGATACAGTGAAAAGTATTGTTTGATTTATTATTGTCACATGTATTGGGATACAGTGAAAAGTATTGCTTGATTTATTATTGTCACTTGTATTGGGATACAGTGAAAAGTATTGTTTGATTATTATTGTCACATGTATTGGGATACAGTGAAAAGTATTGTTTGACTTATTATTGTCACATGTATTGGGATACAGTGAAAAGTATTGTTTGAATTATTATTGTCACGTGTACTTGGGTACAGTGAAAAGTATTGTTTGATTTATTATTGTCACATGTACTTGGGTACAATGAAAAGTATTGATTGATTTATTATTGCCACATGTATTGGGATACAGTGAAAAGTATTGTTTGATTTATTATTGTCACATGTATTGGGATACAGTGAAAAGTATTGTTTGATTTATTATTGTCACATGTACTGGGATACAGTGAAAAGTATTGTTTGATTTATTATTGCCACATGTATTGGGATACAGTGAAAAGTATTGTTTGATTTATTATTGTCACATGTATTGGGATACAGTGAAAAGTATTGTTTGATTTATTATTGTCACATGTATTGGGATACAGTGAAAAGTATTGTTTGATTTATTATTGTCACATGTATTGGGATACAGTGAAAAGTATTGTTTGATTTATTATTGTCACATGTATTGGGATACAGTGAAAAGTATTGTTTGATTTATTATTGTCACATGTACTGGGATACAGTGAAAAGTATTGTTTGATTTATTATTGTCACATGTATTGGGATACAGTGAAAAGTATTGTTTGATTTATTATTGTCACATGTATTGGGATACAGTGAAAAGTATTGTTAGATTTATTACTGTCACATGTATTGGGACACAGTGAAAAGTATTGTTTGATTTATTATTGTCATGTAGGGATACAGTGAAAAGTATTGTTTGATTTATTATTGTCACATGTACTGGGATACAGTGAAAAGTATTGTTTGATTTATTATTGTCACATGTATGGGATACAGTGAAAAGTATTGTTTGATTTATTATTGTCACATGTACTGGGATACAGTGAAAAGTATTGTTTGATTTATTACTGTCACATGTATTGGGATACAGTGAAAAGTATTGTTTGATTTATTATTGTCACATGTACTGGGATACAGTGAAAAGTGTTGTTTGATTTATTATTGTCACATGTACTGGGATACAGTGAAAAGTATTGTTTGATTTATTATTGTCACATGTACTGGGATACAGTGAAAAGTATTGTTTGATTTATTATTGTCACATGTACTGGGATACAGTGAAAAGTATTGTTTGATTTATTACTGTCACATGTATTGGGATACAGTGAAAAGTATTGTTTGATTTATTATTGTCACATGTACTCGGATACAGTGAAAAGTATTGTTTGACTTATTATTGTCACATGTACTGGGATACAGTGAATAGTATTGTTTGATTTCTCATTGTCATATGTGCTGGGACACAGTGAAAAGTAGTGTTTGATTTATTATTATGACATGTATTGGGATACAGTGAAAGTATTGTTTGATTTATTATTGTACTGGTATACAGTGCAAAGTATTGTTGGATTTATTACTGTACTGGAATACCGTGAAAAGTATCGTTTGATTTATTATTGTCACGTGTATTGGGATATAGTGAAAAGTATTGTTTGATTTATTATTGTCACGTGTATTGGGATACAGTGAAAAGTATTGTTTGATTTATTATTGTCACATGTATTGGGATACATTGAAAAGTATTGTTTGATTTACTATTGTCACATGTGTTGGGATACAGTGAAAAGTACTGTTTGATTTATTATTGTCACATGTATTGGGATACAGTGAAAAATATTGTTTCATTTATTATTGTCACATGTACTGGGATACAGTGAAAAGTATTGTTTGATTTATTATTGTCACATGTACTGGGATACAGTGAAAAGTATTGTTTGATTTATTATTATCACATGTATTGGGATACAGTGAAAAGTATTGTTTGATTTATTATTTTCACATGTATTGGGATACAGTGAAAAGTATTGTTTGATTTATTATTGTACTGGGATACAGTGAAAAGTATTGTTTGATTTATTATTGTCACATGTACTGGGATACAGTGAAAAGTATTGTTTGATTTTTTATGATCACATGTATTGGGATACAGTGAAAAGTATTGTTTGATTTATTATTGTCCCATGTACTGGGATACATTGAAAAGTATTGTTTGATTTATTATTGTCACATGTACCGGGATACAGTGAAAAGCATTGTTTGATTTATTATGATGACATGTATTGGGATACAGTGAAAAGTATTTTTTGATTTATTATCGTCACATGTACTGGGATACAGTGAAAAGTATTGTTTGATTTATTATTGTCACATGTACTGGGATACAGTGAAAAGAATTGTTTGATTTATTATTATCACATTTACTGGGATACAGTGAAAAGTACTGTTTGATTTATTATTGTCACGTGTACTTGGGTACAATGAAAAGTATTGATTGATTTATTATTGTCACATGTACTGGGATACAGTGAAAAGTATTGTTTGATTTATTATTGTCACATGTGTTGGGATACATTGAAAAGTATTGTTTGATTTATTATTGTCACATGTACTGGGATACAGTGAAAAGTATTGTTTGATTTATTATTGTCACATGTATTGTGACACAGTGAAAAGTATTGTTTGATTTATTATTGTCACATGAACTGGGATACAGTGAAAAGTATTGCTTGATTTATTATTGTCACATGTATTGAGATACAGTGAAAAGTATTGTTTGATTTATTATTGTGACATGTATTGGGATACAGTGAAAAGTATTGTTTGATTTATTTTTGTCACGAATATTGGGACACAGTGAAAAGTATTGTTTGATTTATTATTGTCCCATGTATTGGGATACAGTGAAAAGTATTGTTTGATTTATTATTGTCACATGTATTGGGATACAGTGAAAAGTATTGTTTCATTTATTATTGTCACGTGGTCTGGGATACAGTTAAAAGTATTGTTTGATTTAATATTGTCACATGTTTTGGAATACAGTGAAAAGTATTGTTTGATTTAATATTGTCACATGTATTGGGATACAGTGAAAAGTATTGTTTGATTTATTATTGTCACATGTATTGGGATACAGTGAAAAGTATTGTTTGATTTATTATTGTCACATGTATTGGGATACAGTGAAAAGTATTGTTTGATTTATTATTGTCACGTGTATTGGGATACAGCGAAACGTATTGTTTGATTTATTATTGTCACATGGATTGGGATACAGTGAAAAGTATTGTTTGATTTATTATTGTCACATGCACTGGGATACAGCGAAACGTATTGTTTGATTTATTACTGTCACATGTATTGGGACACAGTGAAAAGTATTGTTTGATTTATTATTGTCACATGTACTGGGATACAGTGAAAAGTAGTGTTTGATTTATTATTGTCACATGTACTGGGATACCGTGAAACGTATTGTTAGATTTATTACTGTCACATGTATTGGGATACAGTGAAAAGTATTGTTTGATTTATTACTGTCACATGTACTGGGATACAGTGAAAAGTATTGTTTGATTTATTATTATCACATGTACTGGGATACAGTGAAAAGTATTGTTTGATTTATTATTTTCACATGTATTGGGATACAGTGAAAAGTATTGATTGATTTATTATTGTACTGGTATACAGTGAAAAGTATTGTTTGATTTATTATTGTCCCACGTACTGGGATACAGTGAAAAGTATTGTTTGATTTATTATGATCACATGTATTGGGATACAGTGAAAAGTATTGTTTGATTTATTATTGTCCCATGTACTGGGATACAATGAAAAGTATTGTTTGATTTATTATTGTCACATGTACCTGGATACAGTGAAAAGTATTCTTTGATTTATTATTGTCACGTGTACTTGGGTACAATGAAAAGTATTGCTTGATTTATTATTGTCACGTACTGGGATACAGTGCAAAGTATTGTTTGATTTATTATTGTCACGTGTACTTGGGCGGAATGAAAAGTATTGATTGATTTATTATTGTCACATGTACTGGGATACAGTGAAAAGTATTGCTTGATTTATTATTGTCACATGTATTGGGATACAGTGAAAAGTATTGTTTGATTTATTATTGTCACATGTATTGGGATACAGTGAAAAGTATTGTTTGATTTATTATTGTCACATGTATTGGGATACAGGGAAAAGTATTGTTTGATTTATTATTGTCACATGTACTGGGAACACGTGAAAAGTATTGTTTGATTTATTATTGTCACATGTACTGGGACACAGTGAAAAGTATTGTTTGATTTATTATTGTCACATGTATTGGGATACAGTGAAAAGTATTGTTTGATTTATTATTGTCACATGTATTGGGATACAGTGAAAAGTATTGTTTGATTTATTATTGTCACATGTATTGGGATACAGTGAAAAGTATTGTTTGACTTATTATTGTCACATGTATTGGGATACAGTGAAAAGTATTGTTTGATTTATTATTGTCACATGTATTGGGATACAGTGAAAAGAATTGTTTGATTTATTATTGTCACATGTACTGGGACACAGTGAAAAGTATTGTTTGATTTATTATTGTCACATGTACTGGGACACAGTGAAAAGTATTGTTTGATTTATTGCTGTCACATGTATTGGGATACAGTGAAAAGTATTGTTTGATTTATTATTGTCACATGTATTGGGATACAGTGAAAAGTGGTGTTTGATTTATTATTGTCACATGTACTGGGATACAGTGAAAAGTATTGTTTGATTTATTATTGTCACGTGTATTGGGACACAGTGAAAATTATTGTTTGATTTATTAATGTCACATGCACTGGGATACAGCGAAACATATTGTTTGATTTATTACTGTCACATGTATTGGGACACAGTGAAAAGTATTGTTTGATTTATTATTGTCACATGTACGGGGATACCGTGAAACGTATTGTTAGATTTATTACTGTCACATGTATTGGGATACAGTGAAAAGTATTGTTTGATTTATTATTGTCATATGTACTGGGACACAGTGAAAAGCATTGTTTGATTTATTATTGTCACATGTATTGGGATACAGTGAAAAGTATTGTTTGATTTATTATTGTCACATGTACTGGGATACAGTGAACAGTATTGTTTGATTTATTATTGTCACATGTACTGGGATACAGTGAAAAGTATTGTTTGATTTATTATTGTCATATGTACTGGGACACAGTGAAAAGTATTGTTTGATTTATTATTGTCACATGTATTGGGATACAGTGAAAAGTATTGTTTGATTTATTATTGTCACATGTACTGGGATACAGTGAACAGTATTGTTTGATTTATTATTGTCACATGCACTGGGATACAGTGAAAAATATTGTTTGATTTATTATTGTCACATGTACTGGGATACAGTGAAAAGTATTGTTTGATTTATTATTGTCATATGTGCTGGGACACAGTTAAAAGTAGTGTTTGATTTATTATTATGACATGTATTGGGATACAGTGAAAAGTATTGTTTGATTTATTATTGTACTGGTATACAGTGAAAAGTATTGTTGGATTTATAATTGTACTGGTATACCGTGAACAGTATTGTTTGTTTTATTATTGTACTGGAATACAGTGAAAAGTATCGTTTGATTTATTAATGTCACGTGTATTGGGATACAGTGAAAAGTATTGTTTGATTTATTATTGTCACATGCATTGGGATGTAGTGAAAAGTATTTTTTTTTAATTTATTATCGTCACATGTACTGGAATGCAGTGAAAAGTATTGTTTGATTTATTATTGTCACATGTACTGGGATGCAGTGAAAAGCATTGATTGATTTATTATTGTCACGTACTGGGATACAGTGAAAAGTATTGTTTGATTTATTTTTGTCACGTGTACTTGGGTACAATGAAAAGTATTGATTGATTTATTATTGTCACGTACTGGGATACAGTGAAAAGTATTGTTTGGTTTATTATTGTCACATGTACTGGGATACCGTGAAAAGTATTGTTTGATTTATTATTGTCACGTGTACTGGGATACAGTGAAAGGTATTGTTTGATTTATTATTGTCACATGTACTGGGACACAGTGAAAAGTATTGTTTGATTTATTATTGTCACATGTACTGGGACACAGTGAAAAGTATTGTTTGATTTATTATTGTCACATGTACTGGGATACAGTGAAAAGTATTGTTTGATTTATTATTGTCACATGTACTGGGACACAGTGAAAAGTATTGTTTGATTTATTATTGTCACATGTACTGGGATACAGTGAAAAGTATTGTTTGATTTATTATTGTCACATGTACTGGGATACAGTGAAAAGTATTGTTTGATTTATTATTGTCACATGTATTGGGATACAGTGAAAAGTATTGTTTGATTTATTATTGTCACATGTACTGGGATACAGTGAAAAGTATTGTTTGATTTATTATTGTCACATGTATTGGGATACAGTGAAAAGTATTGTTTGATTTATTATTGTCACATGTATTGGGATACAGTGAAAAGTATTGTTTGATTTATTATTGTCACATGTACTGGGATACAGTGAAAAGTATTGTTTGCTTTATTATTGTCACATGTATTGGGATACAGTGAAAAGTAGTGTTTGATTAATTATTGTCACATGTATTGGGACACAGTGAAAAGTATTGTTTGATTTATTATTGTCACATGTATTGGGATACAGTGAAAAGTATTGTTTGATTTATTATTGTCACGTGTATTGGGACACAGTGAGAAGTATTGTTTGATTTATTATTGTCACATGTATTGGGATACAGTGAAAAGTATTGTTTGATTTATTATTGTCACATGTATTGGGATACAGTGAAAATTATTGTTTGATTTATTATTGTCACGTGTATTGGGACACAGTGAAAAGTATTGTTTGATTTATTATTGTCACATGTACTGGGATACAGTGAAAAGTATTGTTTGATTTATTATTGTCACATGTACTGGGACACAGTGAAAAGTAGTGTTTGATTTATTATTATGACACGCGTTGGGATACAGTGAAAAGTATTGTTTGATTTATTATTGTACTGGGATACAGTGAAAAGTATTGTTTGATTTATTATTGTACTGGGATACAGTGAAAAGTAGTGTTTGATTTATTATTGTCACATGTATTGGGATACAGCGAAAAGTATTGTTTGATTTCTTATTGTACTGGGATACATTGTAAAGTATCGTTTGATTTATTATTGTCACGTGCATTGGGATACAGTGAAAAGTATTGTTTGATTTATTATTGTCCCACGTACTGGGATACAGTGAAAAGTATTGTTTGATTTATTATGATCACATGTATTGGGATACAGTGAAAAGTATTGTTTGATTTATTATTGTCCCATGTACTGGGATACAATGAAAAGTATTGTTTGATTTATTATTGTCACATGTACCTGGATACAGTGAAAAGTATTCTTTGATTTATTATTGTCACGTGTACTTGGGTACAATGAAAAGTATTGCTTGATTTATTATTGTCACGTACTGGGATACAGTGCAAAATATTGTTTGATTTATTATTGTCACGTGTACTTGGGCGGAATGAAAAGTATTGATTGATTTATTATTGTCACATGTACTGGGATACAGTGAAAAGTATTGCTTGATTTATTATTGTCACATGTATTGGGATACAGTGAAAAGTATTGTTTGATTTATTATTGTCACATGTATTGGGATACAGTGAAAAGTATTGTTTGATTTATTATTGTCACATGTACTGGGATACAGTGAAAAGTATTGTTTGATTTATTATTGTCACATGTATTGGGATACAGTGAAAAGTATTGTTTGATTTATTATTGTCACATGTATTGGGATACAGTGAAAAGTATTGTTTGATTTATTATTGTCACATGTATTGGGATACAGTGAAAAGTATTGTTTGATTTATTATTGTCACATGTATTGGGATACAGTGAAAAGTATTGTTTGATTTATTATTGTCACATGTATTGGGATACAGTGAAAAGTATTGTTTGATTTATTATTGTCACATGTATTGGGATACAGTGAAAAGAATTGTTTGATTTATTATTGTCACATGTACTGGGACACAGTGAAAAGTATTGTTTGATTTATTATTGTCACATGTACTGGGACACAGTGAAAAGTATTGTTTGATTTATTGCTGTCACATGTATTGGGATACAGTGAAAAGTATTGTTTGATTTATTATTGTCACATGTATTGGGATACAGTGAAAAGTGGTGTTTGATTTATTATTGTCACATGTACTGGGATACAGTGAAAAGTATTGTTTGATTTATTATTGTCACGTGTATTGGGACACAGTGAAAAGTATTGTTTGATTTATTAATGTCACATGCACTGGGATACAGCGAAACATATTGTTTGATTTATTACTGTCACATGTATTGGGACACAGTGAAAAGTATTGTTTGATTTATTATTGTCACATGTACGGGGATACCGTGAAACGTATTGTTAGATTTATTACTGTCACATGTATTGGGATACAGTGAAAAGTATTGTTTGATTTATTATTGTCATATGTACTGGGACACAGTGAAAAGTATTGTTTGATTTATTATTGTCACATGTATTGGGATACAGTGAAAAGTATTGTTTGATTTATTATTGTCACATGTACTGGGATACAGTGAACAGTATTGTTTGATTTATTATTGTCACATGTACTGGGATACAGTGAAAAGTATTGTTTGATTTATTATTGTCATATGTACTGGGACACAGTGAAAAGTATTGTTTGATTTATTATTGTCACATGTATTGGGATACAGTGAAAAGTATTGTTTGATTTATTATTGTCACATGTACTGGGATACAGTGAACAGTATTGTTTGATTTATTATTGTCACATGCACTGGGATACAGTGAAAAATATTGTTTGATTTATTATTGTCACATGTACTGGGATACAGTGAAAAGTATTGTTTGATTTATTATTGTCATATGTGCTGGGACACAGTTAAAAGTAGTGTTTGATTTATTATTATGACATGTATTGGGATACAGTGAAAAGTATTGTTTGATTTATTATTGTACTGGTATACAGTGAAAAGTATTGTTGGATTTATTATTGTACTGGTATACCGTGAACAGTATTGTTTGTTTTATTATTGTACTGGAATACAGTGAAAAGTATCGTTTGATTTATTAATGTCACGTGTATTGGGATACAGTGAAAAGTATTGTTTGATTTATTATTGTCACATGCATTGGGATGTAGTGAAAAGTATTTTTTTTTAATTTATTATCGTCACATGTACTGGAATGCAGTGAAAAGTATTGTTTGATTTATTATTGTCACATGTACTGGGATGCAGTGAAAAGCATTGATTGATTTATTATTGTCACGTACTGGGATACAGTGAAAAGTATTGTTTGATTTATTTTTGTCACGTGTACTTGGGTACAATGAAAAGTATTGATTGATTTATTATTGTCACGTACTGGGATACAGTGAAAAGTATTGTTTGGTTTATTATTGTCACATGTACTGGGATACCGTGAAAAGTATTGTTTGATTTATTATTGTCACGTGTACTTGGGTACAATGAAAAGTATTGATTGATTTATTATTGTCACATGTACTGGGATACAGTGAAAGGTATTGTTTGATTTATTATTGTCACATGTACTGGGACACAGTGAAAAGTATTGTTTGATTTATTATTGTCACATGTTCTGGGACACATTGAAAAGTATTGTTTCATTTATTATTGTCACATGTACTGGGACACAGTGAAAAGTATTGTTTGATTTATTATTGTCACATGTACTGGGATACAGTGAAAAGTATTGTTTGATTTATTATTGTCACATGTACTGGGACACAGTGAAAAGTATTGTTTGATTTATTATTGTCACATGTACTGGGATACAGTGAAAAGTATTGTTTGATTTATTATTGTCACATGTACTGGGATACAGTGAAAATTATTGCTTGATTTATTATTGTCACATGTATTGGGATACAGTGAAAAGTATTGTTTGATTTATTATTGTCACATGTATTGGGATACAGTGAAAAGTAGGTTGATTTATTATTGTCACATGTACTGGGATACAGTGAAAAGTATTGTTTGCTTTATTATTGTCACATGTATTGGGATACAGTGAAAAGTAGTGTTTGATTAATTATTGTCACATGTATTGGGACACAGTGAAAAGTATTGTTTGATTTATTATTGTCACATGTATTGGGATACAGTGAAAAGTATTGTTTGATTTATTATTGTCACGTGTATTGGGACACAGTGAGAAGTATTGTTTGATTTATTATTGTCACATGTATTGGGATACAGTGAAAAGTATTGTTTGATTTATTATTGTCACATGTATTGGGATACAGTGAAAATTATTGTTTGATTTATTATTGTCACGTGTATTGGGACACAGTGAAAAGTATTGTTTGATTTATTATTGTCACATGTACTGGGATACAGTGAAAAGTATTGTTTGATTTATTATTGTCACATGTACTGGGACACAGTGAAAGTAGTGTTTGATTTATTATTATGACACGCGTTGGGATACAGTGAAAAGTATTGTTTGATTTATTATTGTACTGGGATACAGTGAAAAGTATTGTTTGATTTATTATTGTAATGGGATACAGTGAAAAGTAGTGTTTGATTTATTATTGTCACATGTATTGGGATACAGCGAAAAGTATTGTTTGATTTCTTATTGTACTGGGATACATTGTAAAGTATCGTTTGATTTATTATTGTCACGTGCATTGGGATACAGTGAAAAGTATTGTTTGATTTATTATTGTCACATGTACTGGGATACAGTGAAAAGTATTGTTTGATTTATTATTGTCACACATATTGGGATACAGTGAAAAGTATTGTTTGATTTATTATGGTCACGTGTATTGGGATACAGTGAAAAGTATTGTTTGATTTATTATTGTCGTGTGTATTGGGATACAGTGAAAAGTATTGTTTGATTTATTATTGTCACATGTACTGGGACACAGTGAAAAGTAGTGTTTGATTTATTATTATGACACGCGTTGGGATACAGTGAAAAGTATTGTTTGATTTATTATTGTACTGGGATACAGTGAAAAGTAGTGTTTGATTTATTATTGTCACATGTATTGGGATACAGTGAAAAGTATTGTTTGATTTCTTATTGTACTGGGATACATTGAAAAGTATCGTTTGATTTATTATTGTCACGTGCATTGGGATACAGTGAAAAGTATTTTTTGATTTATTATTGTCACATGTACTGGGATACAGTGAAAAGTATTGTTTGATTTATTATTGTCACATGTATTGGGATACAGTGAAAAGTATTGTTTGATTTATTATTGTCACATATATTGGGATACAGTGAAAAGTATTGTTTGATTTCTTATTGTCACGTATTGGGATACAGTGAAAAGTATTGTTTGATTTATTATTGTGCTGGGATACAGTGAAAAGTATTGTTTGATTTATTATCGTCACATATATTGGGATACAGTGAAAAGTATTGTTTGATTTATTATTGTCACATGTATTGGGAAACAGTGAAAAGTATTGTTTGATTTATTATTGTCACATGTATTGGGATACAGTGAAACGTATTGTTTGATTTATTACTGTCACATGTACTGGGATACAGTTAAAACTATTGTTTGATTTATTATCGTCACATATATTGGGATACAGTGAAAAGTATTGTTTGATTTATTACTGTCACATGTATTGGGACACAGTGAAAACTATTGTTTGATTTATTATTGTCACGTGTACTGGGACACAGTGAAAAGTATTGTTTGATTTATTATTGTTACATGTACTGGGACACAGTGAAAAGTATTGTTTGATTTATTATTGTTACATGTTTTGGTATAGAGTGAAAAGTATTGTTTGATTTATTATTGTCACATGTACTGGGACACAGTGAAAAGTATTGTTTGATTTATTATTGTCACATGTATTGGGATACAGTGAAAAGTATTGTTTGATTTATTATTGTCACATGTACTGGGACACAGTGAAAAATATTGTTTGATTTATTATTGTCACATGTATTGGGATACAGTGAAAAGTATTGTTTGATTTATTATTGTATGGGTACAGTGAAAAGTATTGTTTGATTTATTATTGTCATATGTACTGGGACACAGTGAAAAGTAGTGTTTGATTTAGTATTATGACACGCATTGGATACAGTGAAAAGTATTGTTTGATTTATTATTGTAATGGGATACAGTGAAAAGTATTGTTTGATTTATTATTGTCATATGTACTGGGACACAGTGAAAAGTAGTGTTTGATTTAGTATTATGACACGCATTGGATACAGTGAAAAGTATTGTTTGATTTATTATTGTAATGGGATACAGTGAAAAGTATTGTTTGATATTATTGTACTGGGATGCAGTGAAAAGTATTGTTTGATTTATTATTGTCACATGTACTGGATACAGTGAAAAGTATTGTTTGATTTATTATTGTCATATGTACTGGGACACAGTGAAAAGTAGTGTTTGATTTAGTATTATGACACGCATTGATACAGTGAAAAGTATTGTTTGATTTATTATGTATGGGATACAGTGAAAAGTATTGTTTGATTTATTATTGTACTGGGATGCAGTGAAAAGTATTGTTTGATTTATTATTGTCACATGTATTGGGATACAGTGAAAAGTATTGTTTGATTTATTATTGTCACATGTATTGGGATACAGTGAAAAGTATTGTTTGATTTATTATTGTCACATGTATTGGGATACAGTGAAAAGTATTGTTTGATTTATTATTGTACTGGGATAGAGTGAAAAGTATGTTTTGATTTATTATTGCACTTGTGGGATACAGTGAAAAGTATTGTTTGATTTATTATTGTCACATGTATTGGGATACAGTGAAAAGTATTGTTTGATTTATTATTGTCACATGTATTGGGATACAGTGAAAAGTATTGTTTGATTTATTATTGTCACATGTACTGGGATACAGTGAAAAGTATTGTTTGATTTATTATTGTCACATGTATTGGGATACAGTGAAAAGTATTGTTTGATTTATTATTGTCACATGTATTGGGATACAGTGAAAAGTATTGTTGGATTTATTATTGTCACATGTATTGGGATACAGTGAAAAGTATTGTTTGATTTATTATTGTCACATGTACTGGGATACAGTGAAAA
>JAGIQG010000031.1:26265589-26384067 GCA_024679065.1 Sphyrna mokarran
GGATACAGTGAAAAGTATTGTTTGATTTATTATTGTCACATGTATTGGGATACAGTGAAAAGTATTGTTTGATTTATTATTGTCACGTGTATTGGGACACAGTGAAAAGTATTGTTTGATTTATTATTGTCACATGTACTGGGATACAGTGAAAAGTATTGTTTGATTTATTATTGTACTGGGATACAGTGAAAAGTATTGTTTGATTTATTATTGTACTGGGATACAGTGAAAAGTATTGTTTGATTTATTATTGTCACATGTATTGGGATACAGTGAAAAGTATTGTTTGATTTATTATTGTCACATGTATTGGATACAGTGAAAAGTATTGTTTGATTTATTATTGTCACATGTATTGGGATACAGTGAAAAGTATTGTTTGATTTATTATTGTCACATGTATTGGGATACAGTGAAAAGTATTGTTTGATTTATTATTGTCACATGTATTGGGATACAGTGAAAAGTATTGTTTGATTTATTATTGTCACATGTATTGGGATACAGTGAAAAGTATTGTTTGATTTATTATTGTCACATGTATTGGGATACAGTGAAAAGTAGTGTTTGATTTATTATTGTCACATGTACTGGGATACAGTGAAAAGTATTGTTTGCTTTATTATTGTCACATGTATTGGGATACAGTGAAAAGTAGTGTTTGATTTATTATTGTCACATGTATTGGGACACAGTGAAAAGTATTGTTTGATTTATTATTGTCACATGTATTGGGATACAGTGAAAAGTATTGTTTGATTTATTATTGTCACGTGTATTGGGACACACTGAAAAGTATTGTTTGATTTATTATTGTCACATGTATTGGGATACAGTGAAAAGTATTGTTTGATTTATTATTGTCACATGTATTGGGATACAGTGAAAAGTATTGTTTGATTTATTATTGTCACATGTATTGGGATACAGTGAAAATTATTGTTTGATTTATTATTGTCACGTGTATTGGGACACAGTGAAAAGTATTGTTTGATTTATTATTGTCACATGTACTGGGATGCAGTGAAAAGTATTGTTTGATTTATTATTGTCATATGTACTGGGACACAGTGAAAAGTAGTGTTTGATTTATTATTAAGACACGCGTTGGGATACAAGGAAAAGTATTGTTTGATTTATTATTGTACTGGTATACAGTGAAAAGTATTGTTAGATTTATTATTGTACTGGGATACAGTGAAAAGTAGTGTTTGATTTATTATTGTACTGGGATACAGTGAAAAGTATTGTTTGATTTATTATTGTACTGGGATACAGTGAAAAGTATTGTTTGATTTATTATTGTCACATGTACTGGGATACAGTGAAAAGTATTGTTTGATTTATTATTGTACTGGGATACAGTGAAAAGTATTGTTTGATTTATTATTGTCACATGTATTGGGATACAGTGAAAAGTATTGTTTGATTTATTATTGTCACATGTACTGGGATACAGTGAAAAGTATTGTTTGATTTATTATTGTCACATGTATTGGGATACAGTGAAAAGTATTGTTTGATTTATTATTGTCACATGTATTGGGATACAGTGAAAAGTATTGTTTGATTTATTATTGTCACATGTATTGGGATACAGTGAAAAGTATTGTTTGATTTATTATTGTCACATGTACTGGGATACAGTGAAAAGTATTGTTTGATTTATTATTGTCACATGTATTGGGATACAGTGAAAAGTATTGTTTGATTTATTATTGTCACATGTACTGGGATACAGTGAAAAGTATTGTTTGATTTATTATTGTCACATGTACTGGGATACAGTGAAAAGTATTGTTTGATTTATTATTGTCACATGTATTGGGATACAGTGAAAAGTATTGTTTGATTTATTATTGTCACATGTACTGGGATACAGTGAAAAGTATTGTTTGATTTATTATTGTCACATGTATTGGGATACAGTGAAAAGTATTGTTTGATTTATTATTGTCACATGTATTGGGATACAGTGAAAAGTATTGTTTGATTTATTATTGTCACATGTATTGGGATACAGTGAAAAGTATTGTTTGATTTATTATTGTCACATGTATTGGGATACAGTGAAAAGTATTGTTTGATTTATTATTGTCACATGTATTGGGATACAGTGAAAAGTATTGTTTGATTTCTTATTGTACTGGGATAGAGTGAAAAGTATCGTTTCATTTATTATTGTCACTTGTTTTGGGATACAGTGAAAAGTATTGTTTGATTTATTATTGTCACATATATTGGGATACAGTGAAAAGTATTGTTTGATTTATTATTGTCACATGTATTGGGATACAGTGAAAAGTATTGTTTGATTTATTATTGTCACATGTATTGGGATACAGTGAAAAGTATTGTTTGATTTATTATTGTCACATGTATTGGGATACAGTGAAAAGTATTGTTTGATTTATTATTGTACTGGGATACAGTGAAAAGTATTGTTTGATTTATTATTGTCACATGTACTGAGACACAGTGAAAAGTATTGTTTGATTTATTATTGTCACATGAACTGGGATACAGTGAAAAGTATTGTTTGATTTATTATTGTCACATGTACTGGGATACAGTGAAAAGTATTGCTTGATTTATTGTTGTCACATGCATTGGGATACAGTGAAAAGTATTGTTTGATTTATTATTGTCACATGCATTGGGATACAGTGAAAAGTATTGTTTGATTTATTATTGTCATATGTACTGGGACACAGTGAAAAGTAGTGTTTGATTTAGTATTATGACACGCATTGGATACAGTGAAAAGTATTGTTTGATTTATTATTGTAATGGGATACAGTGAAAAGTATTGTTTGATTTATTATTGCACTGGGATGCAGTGAAAAGTATTGTTTGATTTATTATTGTCACATGTATTGGGATACAGTGAAAAGAATTGTTTGATTTATTATTGTCACGTGTATTGGGATACAGTGAAAAGTATTGTTTGATTTATTATTGTCACATGTATTGGGATACAGTGAAAAGTATTGTTTGATTTCTTATTGTACTGGGATAGAGTGAAAAGTATCGTCTCCTTTATTATTGTCACTTGTTTTGGGATACAGTGAAAAGTATTGTTTGATTTATTATTGTCACATATATTGGGATACAGTGAAAAGTATTGTTTGATTTATTATTGTCACATGTATTGGGGTACAGTGAAAAGTATTGTTTGATTTATTATTGTCACATGTACTGGGATACAGTGAAAAGTATTGTTTGATTTATTATTGTCACATGTATTGGGATACAGTGAAAAGTATTGTTTGATTTATTATTGTACTGGGATACAGTGAAAAGTATAGTTTGATTCATTATTGTCACATGTACTGAGACACAGTGAAAAGTATTGTTTGATTTATTATTGTCACATGAACTGGGATACAGTGAAAAGTATTGTTTGATTTATTATTGTCACAAGTACTGGGATACAGTGAAAAGTATTGCTTGATTTATTATTGTCACATGTATTGGGATACAGTGAAAAGTATTGTTTGATTTATTATTGTCACATGCATTGGGATACAGTGAAAAGTATTGTTTGATTTATTATTGTCACATGTACTGAGACACAGTGAAAAGTATTGTTTGAATTATTATTGTCACATGTATTGGGATACAGTGAAAAGTAGTGTTTGATTTATTATTGTCACATGTACTGGGATACAGTGAAAAGTATTGTTTGCTTTATTATTGTCACATGTATTGGGATACAGTGAAAAGTAGTGTTTGATTTATTATTGTCACATGTATTGGGACACAGGGAAAAGTATTGTTTGATTTATTATTGTCACATGTATTGGGATACAGTGAAAAGTATTGTTTGATTTATTATTGTCACGTGTATTGGGACACACTGAAAAGTATTGTTTGATTTATTATTGTCACATGTATTGGGATACAGTGAAAAGTATTGTTTGATTTATTATTGTCACATGTATTGGGATACAGTGAAAAGTATTGTTTGATTTATTATTGTCACATGTATTGGGACACAGTGAAAAGTATTGTTTGATTTATTATTGTCACATGTACTGGGATGCAGTGAAAAGTATTGTTTGATTTATTATTGTCATATGTACTGGGACACAGTGAAAAGTAGTGTTTGATTTATTATTAAGACACGCGTTGGGATACAAGGAAAAGTATTGTTTGATTTATTATTGTACTGGTATACAGTGAAAAGTATTGTTAGATTTATTATTGTACTGGGATACAGTGAAAAGTATTGTTTGATTTATTATATGTACTGGGATACAGTGAAAAGTATCGTTTGATTTATTATTGTCACGTGTATTGGGATACAGTGAAAAGTATTGTTTGATTTATTATTGTCACATGTACTGGGATACAGTGAAAAGTATTGTTTGATTTATCATTGTACTGGGATACAGTGAAAAGTATTGTTTGATTTATTTTTGTCACATGTATTGGGATACAGTGAAAAGTATTGTTTGATTTATTATTGTCACATATATTGGGATACAGTGAAAAGTATTGTTTGATTTATTATTGTCACATATATTGGGATACAGTGAAAAGTATTGTTTGATTTATTACTGTACTGGGATACAGTGAAAAGTATTGTTTGATTTATTATTGTCACGTATTGGGATACAGTGAAAAGTATTGTTTGATTTATTATTGTCACATGTATTGGGATACAGTGAAAAGTATTGTTTGATTTATTATTGTACTGGTATACAGTGAAAAGTATTGTTTGATTTATTATTGTCACATGTATTGGGATACAGTGAAAAGTATTGTTTGATTTATTATTGTACTGGTATACAGTGAAAAGTATTGTTTGATTTATTATTGTCACATGTATTGGGACACAGTGAAAACTATTGTTTGATTTATTATTGTCACATGTACTGGGAAACAGTCAAAAGTATTGTTTGCTTTATTATTGTTACATGTATTGGGATACAGTGAAACGTATTGTTTGATTTATTACTGTCACATGTATTGGGATACAGTGAAAACTATTGTTTGATTTATTATCGTCACATATATTGGGATACAGTGAAAAGTATTGTTTGATTTATTATTGTCACATGTATTGGGACACAGTGAAAACTATTGTTTGATTTATTATTGTCACATGTACTGGGACACAGTGAAAAGTATGTTGATTTGATTTATTAATGTCACATGTATTGGGATACAGTGAAAAGTATTGTTTGATTTATTAATGTCACATGTACTGGGATACAGTGAAAAGTATTGTTTGATTTATTATTGTTACATGTATTGGTATAGAGTGAAAAGTATTGTTTGATTTATTATTGAGACATGTACTGGTATACAGTGAAAAGTATTGTTTGATTTATTATTGTCACATGTATTGGGATACAGTGAAAAGTATTGTTTGATTTATTATTGTCACATGTACTGGGATACAGTGAAAAGTATTGTTTGATTTATTATTGTCACATGTACTGGGATACAGTGAAAAGTAGTGTTTGATTTATTATTGTACTGGGATACAGTGAAAAGTATTGTTTGATTTATTATTGTACTGGGATACAGTGAAAAGTATTGTTTGATTTATTATTGTCACATGTATTGGGATACAGTGAAAAGTATTGTTTGATTTATTATTGTCACATGTATTGGGATACAGTGAAAAGTATTGTTTGATTTATTATTGTCACATGTATTGGGATACAGTGAAAAGTATTGTTTGATTTATTATTGTCACATGTATTGGGATACAGTGAAAAGTATTGTTTGATTTCTTATTGTACTGGGATACAGTGAAAAGTATCGTTTGATTTATTATTGTCACTTGTTTTGGGATACAGTGAAAAGTATTGTTTGATTTATTTTTGTCACATATATTGGGATACAGTGAAAAGTATTGTTTGATTTATTATTGTCACATGTATTGGGATACAGTGAAAAGTATTGTTTGATTTATTATTGTCACATGTACTGGGATACAGTGAAAAGTATTGTTTGATTTATCATGTACGGGATACAGTGAAAAGTATTGTTTGATTTATTATTGTCACATGTATTGGGATACAGTGAAAAGTATTGTTTGATTTATTATTGTCACATGTACTGGGATACAGTGAAAAGTATTGTTTGATTTATTATTGTCACATGTATTGGGATACAGTGAAAAGTATTGTTTGATTTATTATTGTCACATGTATTGGGATACAGTGAAAAGTATTGTTTGATTTATTATTGTCACATGTATTGGGATACAGTGAAAAGTATTGTTTGATTTATTATTGTCACATGTATTGGGATACAGTGAAAAGTATTGTTTGATTTATTATTGTCACATGTATTGGGATACAGTGAAAAGTATTGTTTGATTTATTATTGTCACATGTATTGGGATACAGTGAAAAGTATTGTTTGATTTATTATTGTCACATGTATTGGGATACAGTGAAAAGTATTGTTTGATTTATTATTGTCACATGTATTGGGATACAGTGAAAAGTATTGTTTGATTTATTATTGTCACATGTATTGGGATACAGTGAAAAGTATTGTTTGATTTATTATTGTCACATGTATTGGGATACAGTGAAAAGTATTTTTTGATTTATTATTGTCACATATATTGGGATACAGTGAAAAGTATTGTTTGATTTATTATTGTCACATATATTGGGATACAGTGAAAAGTATTGTTTGATTTATTATTGTACTGGGATACAGTGAAAAGTATTGTTTGATTTATTATTGTCACATGTATTGGGATACAGTCAAAAGTATTGTTTGATTTATTATTGTACTGGGATACAGTGAAAAGTATTGTTTGATTTATTATCGTCACATATATTGGGATACAGTGAAAAGTATTGTTTGATTTATTATTTTCACATGTATTGGGACACAGTGAAAACTATTGTTTGATTTATTATTGTCACATGTACTGGGAAACAGTGAAAAGTATTGTTTGCTTTATTATTGTTACATGTATTGGGATACAGTGAAACGTATTGTTTGATTTATTACTGTCACATGTATTGGGATACAGTGAAAACTATTGTTTGATTTATTATCGTCACATATATTGGGATACAGTGAAAAGTATTGTTTGATTTATTACTGTCACATGTATTGGGACACAGTGAAAACTATTGTTTGATTTATTATTGTCACATGTACTGGGACACAGTGAAAAGTATTGTTTGATTTATTAATGTCACATGTATTGGGATACAGTGAAAAGTATTGTTTGATTTATTAATGTCACATGTATTGGGATACAGTGAAAACTATTGTTTGATTTATTATTGTTACATGTATTGGTATAGAGTGAAAAGTATTGTTTGATTTATTATTGTCACATGTACTGGTATACAGTGAAAAGTATTGTTTGATTTATTATTGTCACATGTATTGGGATACAGTGAAAAGTATTGTTTGATTTATTATTGTCACATGTATTGGGATACAGTGAAAAGTATTGTTTGATTTATTATTGTCACATGTATTGGGATACAGTGAAAATTATTGTTTGATTTATTATTGTCACGTGTATTGGGACACAGTGAAAAGTATTGTTTGATTTATTATTGTCACATGTACTGGGATACAGTGAAAAGTAGTGTTTGATTTATTATTGTACTGGGATACAGTGAAAAGTATTGTTTGATTTATTATTGTACTGGGATACAGTGAAAAGTATTGTTTGATTTATTATTGTCACATGTATTGGGATACAGTGAAAAGTATTGTTTGATTTATTATTGTCACATGTATTGGATACAGTGAAAAGTATTGTTTGATTTATTATTGTCACATGTACTGGGATACAGTGAAAAGTATTGTTTGATTTATTATTGTCACATGTATTGGGATACAGTGAAAAGTATTGTTTGATTTATTATTGTCACATGTATTGGGATACAGTGAAAAGTATTGTTTGATTTATTATTGTCACATGTATTGGGATACAGTGAAAAGTATTGTTTGATTTATTATTGTCACATGTATTGGGATACAGTGAAAAGTATTGTTTGATTTATTATTGTGCTGGGATACAGTGAAAAGTATTGTTTGATTTATTATTGTCACATGTATTGGGATACAGTGAAAAGTATTGTTTGATTTATTATTGTCACATGTATTGGGATACAGTGAAAAGTATTGTTTGATTTATTATTGTCACATGTACTGGGACACAGTGAAAAGTATTGTTTGATTTATTTGTACTGGGATACAGTGAAAAGTATTGTTTGATTTATTATTGTCACATATATTGGGATACAGTGAAAAGTATTGTTTGATTTATTATTGTCACATGTATTGGGATACAGTGAAAAGTATTGTTTGATTTATTATTGTCACATGTAATTGGATACAGTGAAAAATGTTTGATTTATTATTGTCACATGTATTGGGATACAGTGAAAAGTATTGTTTGATTTATTATTGTCACATGTATTGGGATACAGTGAAAAGTATTGTTTGATTTATTATTGTCACATGTACTGGGATACAGTGAAAAGTATTGTTTGATTTATTATTGTCACATGTATGGGATACAGTGAAAAGTATTGTTTGATTTATTATTGTCACATGTATTGGGATACAGTGAAAAGTATTGTTTGATTTATTATTGTCACATGTATTGGGATACAGTGAAAAGTATTGTTTGATTTATTATTGTACTGGGATACAGTGAAAAGTATTGTTTGATTTATTATTGTCAGGTGTATTGGGATACAGTGAAAAGTATTGTTTGATTTATTATTGTCACATGTACTGGGATACAGTGAAAAGTATTGTTTGATTTATCATTGTGCTGGGATACAGTGAAAAGTATTGTTTGATTTATTATTGCCACATGTATTGGGATACAGTGAAAAGTATTGTTTGATTTATTATTGTCACATGTATTGGGATACAGTGAAAAGTATTGTTTGATTTATTGTTGTCACATGTACTGGGACACAGTGAAAAGTATTGTTTGATTCATTATTCTACTGGGATACAGTGAAAAGTATTGTTTGATTTATTATTGTCACATATATTGGGATACAGTGAAAAGTATTGTTTGATTTATTATTATCACATGTACTGGGTACAGTGAAAAGTATTGTTTGATTTATTATTGTCACATGTATTGAGATACAGTGAAAAGTATTGTTTGATTTATTATTGTCACATGTATTGGGATACAGTGAAAAGTATTGTTTGATTTATTATTGTCACATGTATTGGGATACAGTGAAAAGTATTGTTTGATTTATTATGATCACGTGTATTGGGATACAGTGAAAAGTATTGTTTGATTTATTATTGTCACATGTACTGGGATACAGTGAAAAGTATTGTTTGATTTATCATTGCACTGGGATACAGTGAAAAGTATTGTTTGATTTATTATTGTCACATGTATTGGGATACAGTGAAAAGTATTTTTTGATTTATTATTGTCACATATATTGGGATACAGTGAAAAGTATTGTTTGATTTATTATTGTCACATATATTGGGATACAGTGAAAAGTATTGTTTGATTTATTATTGTACTGGGATACAGTGAAAAGTATTGTTTGATTTATTATTGTCACATGTATTGGGATACAGTCAAAAGTATTGTTTGATTTATTATTGTACTGGGATACAGTGAAAAGTATTGTTTGATTTATTATCGTCACATATATTGGGATACAGTGAAAAGTATTGTTTGATTTATTATTTTCACATGTATTGGGACACAGTGAAAATTATTGTTTGATTTATTATTGTCACATGTACTGGGAAACAGTGAAAAGTATTGTTTGCTTTATTATTGTTACATGTATTGGGATACAGTGAAACGTATTGTTTGATTTATTACTGTCACATGTATTGGGATACAGTGAAAACTATTGTTTGATTTATTATCGTCACATATATTGGGATACAGTGAAAAGTATTGTTTGATTTATTACTGTCACATGTATTGGGACACAGTGAAAACTATTGTTTGATTTATTATTGTCACATGTACTGGGACACAGTGAAAAGTATTGTTTGATTTATTAATGTCACATGTATTGGGATACAGTGAAAAGTATTGTTTGATTTATTAATGTCACATGTATTGGGATACAGTGAAAAGTATTGTTTGATTTATTATTGTTACATGTATTGGTATAGAGTGAAAAGTATTGTTTGATTTATTATTGTCACATGTACTGGTATACAGTGAAAAGTATTGTTTGATTTATTATTGTCACATGTATTGGGATACAGTGAAAAGTATTGTTTGATTTATTATTGTCACATGTATTGGGATACAGTGAAAAGTATTGTTTGATTTATTATTGTCACATGTATTGGGATACAGTGAAAATTATTGTTTGATTTATTATTGTCACGTGTATTGGGACACAGTGAAAAGTATTGTTTGATTTATTATTGTCACATGTACTGGGATACAGTGAAAAGTAGTGTTTGATTTATTATTGTACTGGGATACAGTGAAAAGTATTGTTTGATTTATTATTGTACTGGGATACAGTGAAAAGTATTGTTTGATTTATTATTGTCACATGTATTGGGATACAGTGAAAAGTATTGTTTGATTTATTATTGTCACATGTATTGGATACAGTGAAAAGTATTGTTTGATTTATTATTGTCACATGTATTGGGATACAGTGAAAAGTATTGTTTGATTTATTATTGTCACATGTATTGGGATACAGTGAAAAGTATTGTTTGATTTATTATTGTACTGGGATACAGTGAAAAGTATTGTTTGATTTATTATTGTCACTGTATTGGGATACAGTGAAAAGTATTGTTTGATTTATTATTGTCACATATATTGGGATACAGTGAAAAGTATTGTTTGATTTATTATTGTCACATGTACTGGGATACAGTGAAAAGTATTGTTTGATTTATTATTGTCACATGTACTGGGATACAGTGAAAAGTATTGTTTGATTTATTATTGTCACATGTATTGGGATACAGTGAAAAGTATTGTTTGATTTATTATTGTCACATGTATTGGGATACAGTGAAAAGTATTGTTTGATTTATTATTGTCACATGTACTGGGATACAGTGAAAAGTATTGTTTGATTTATCATTGTGCTGGGATACAGTGAAAAGTATTGTTTGATTTATTATTGTCACATGTATTGGGATACAGTGAAAAGTATTGTTTGATTTATTATTGTCACATGTACTGGGACACAGTGAAAAGTATTGTTTGATTTATTATTGTACCTGGGATACAGTGAAAAGTATTGTTTGATTTATTATTGTCACATATATTGGGATACAGTGAAAAGTATTGTTTGATTTATTATTATCACATGTACTTGGGTACAGTGAAAAGTATTGTTTAATTTATTATTGTCACATGTATTGAGATACAGTGAAAAGTATTATTTGATTTATTATTGTCACATGTATTGGGATACAGTGAAAAGTATTGTTTGATTTATTATTGTCACATGTATTGGGATACAGTGAAAAGTATTGTTTGATTTATTATTGTCACATGTATTGGGATACAGTGAAAAGTATTGTTTGATTTATTATTGTGACATGTACTGGGATACAGTGAAAAGTATTGTTTGATTTATTATTGTCACCTGTACTGGGATACAGTCAAAAGTATTGTTTGATTTATTATTGTCACATGTATTGGGATACAGTGAAAAGTATTGTTTGATTTATTATTGTCGCATGTACTGGGATATTGTGAAAAGTATTGTTTGATTTATTATTGTCACATGTACTGGGATATTGTGAAAAGTATTGTTTGATTTATTATTGTCACATGTACTGGGATATTGTGAAAAGTATTGTTTGATTTATTATTTTCACATGTACTGGGATATTGTGAAAAGTATTGTTTGATTTATTATTGTCACATGTACTGGGATACAGTGAAAAGTATTGTTTGATTTATTATTGTCACATGTATTGGGATACAGTGAAAAGTATTGTTTGATTAATTTTTGTCACATGTACTGGGATATTGTGAAAAGTATTGTTTGATTTATTATTGTCACATGTACTGGGATACAGTGAAAAGTATTGTTTGATTTATTATTGTCACCTGTACTGGGATACAGTGAAAAGTATTGTTTGATTTATTATTGTCACATGTACTGGGATATTGTGAAAAGTATTGTTTGATTTATTATTTTCACATGTACTGGGATATTGTGAAAAGTATTGTTTGATTTATTATTGTCACATGTACTGGGATACATTGAAAAGTATTGTTTGATTTATTATTGTCACATGTATTGGGATACAGTGAAAAGTATTGTTTGATTTATTATTGTCACATGTATTGGGATACAGTGAAAAGTATTGTTTGATTTATTATTGTTACGTACTGGGATACTGTGAAAAGTACTGTTTGATTTATTATCGTCACATGTACTGGGTACAGTGAAATGTGTTGTTTGCACACTGTACAGACAAAACATACTGTTCATAGAGTAAAAGGAGAGAAGGAAAGGAGGGAGTACAGAATGTAGTGTTGCAGTCATCGGTAGGGTGTAGAGAAAGATCAACTTATTATTGGGGTGGGTGCATTCAAAGCTCTGACAGCAGCAGAGAAGAAGCTGTTCTTGAGTCGGTCGGTACGTGACCTCAGACTTTTGGTATATTTTTCTCGATGGAAGAAGGTGGAAGAGAGAATGTCCGGCGTGCATAGGGTCCTTAACTATGCCGACTGCTTTTCCCCGAGGCAGCGGGAAGTGTTTACAGAGTCAATGGATGGGAGGTTAGTTTGTGTGATGGATTGGGCTACATTCATGACCTTTTGTAGTTTCTTGCGGTCTTGGGCAGAGCAGGAGCCCAAACCAAGCTGTGATACAACCAGAAAGTATACTTTCCAATGGTGCATGTGTAAAAGTTGGTGAGAGTCGTAGCGGACATGCCAGATTTTCGGCTCCTGAGAGAAAGTAGAGGTGGGCAGATCCACTACTGTTCCCATGTGTTTTCTCCCTTTTCGACTGCGAAGCATTTCTTTGGTCTGGTAAAGAGGCTCAGTGGAAATCGGAACGGCATTAGCCCCTCTAGCCTTCTCCAACATTTCACACAACTGGAGCTGATCTGATTCCAGCCTTAACTCAACTTTAACGGCCACCTCCCCCTCCCCGTGTCAAAACAAAATCCGTCTAACGCAGTCTTGAATGGAATCATCCTCTGCTGCTCTCTGGGGCAACAAAGTTAATCGATTAACAACACAGAAATTCCTCCTTACTTTGTCTTAAATCGTAGACACCTGAGGGGATGGCACAGCGGGTTAGCGCTGCTGCCTCACAGCGCCGGGGACCCGGGTTCAATTCCCGGCTCGGGTTACTGTCTGTGTGGAGTCTCCACTTTCTCCCAAGAGCGTAGGGTCAGAGAGATTTCCAGCATGGAAACAGGCCCTCCAGCCCAACTTGACTATGTTGCCCAGTTCTTAACCCCTAAGCATTGTCCGCATTTGGCCCATATCCCTCTATATCCATGTAATTGGATGATGATATTGATGTGCTTGTTTTTACCCTACAGGTGCTTTGGTCCACCTTGTTGTCTAACGCGGGGCATACACGCGATGGGTCGTGAGAGGGCTGCTCTTGGATTTTTTTTTTTCGAGAGTATCCTAGTGCTTCACGTCGTTAGTGTACGCTTGACCTGGACCATTTGATGGGAAACACGACAGCTCAGTGACTATCGCTGTGCTGTGCAGATACATGGATTTGGGGCCTGTGTCTGTGGGAGTTTGCGCATTCTCCCCGTGCTTGCGTGGGTTTTCTCCGGGTGCTCCGGTTTCCTCCCACATCCCAAAGACGTGCTCTTCGGTGGATTGGCAAAACAAATTCTCCCTAAATTGTCTCCAATTTGGTTTTTAATCCATAGATCTATAAACATAGACAGGGATCGCGGGTACAGGTGGGAACATCGGGGTGGCAGCGCGGGCTCGTTGGGCTGAAAGGCCTGTTTCCCGTGCTGTTTTGTTCTATGTTCTTTGTAGCTGTCTAAACACTTGTTAAAAGACAAAATTGTACCCGCCTCTACTACTGCCTCTGGCAGCTCATTCGAGACACTCACCACCCTCTGGGTGAAAAAATTGCCCCTCTGGACGGTTCTGTGACCCTCCCCTCTCACCTTAAACCTACGCTGTCTAGTTTTAGACTCCCCTGCCTTTGGGAAAAGATATTGACTATCTCGCTGGTCTGTGCCCCTCATTATTCTATAGACCTCTATAAGATCACCCCTCAGCCCCCTATGCAGCCCCTCCACTACCCCACAATCATGGAGGTCTGAGATATAACCCCTGTCACTGTTGCCCAGATTAATTGTGGACACCCCTCTTCCCCACCAATTGAGGACCCTCTGATGTAAAAAATCTGCCTCGTACATCTCCTTTAAACTTTGCCCCTCGCACCTGAAACCTGTGCCCCCCTAGTAATTGACTCTTCCACCCTGGGAAAAAGCTTTTGACTATCCACTCTGTCCACACCCCTCATAATCTTGTAGACTTCTATCAAGAGTCTTGTAGACTCCACCTCTGTCGCTCCAGTGAGAACAAACCAAGTTTCTCCAGCCTCTCCTCACAGCTAATGCCCTCCATACCAGGGCAACATCCTGGTAAATCTTTTCTGTAACCCTCTCCAAAGCCTCCACATCCTTCTGATAGTGTGGCAACCAGAATTGAACACTACATTCCCAAGTGCGGCCTAACTAAGGTTCTTTAAAGCTGCAACATGACTTGCCAATTTTTAAACTCAGTGACCCAGCCAATGAAGGCAAGCATTGCCGTGTGCCTTCTTGACTACCTTCTCCGCCTGCGCTGCCACTTTTAGTGACCTGTGTACCTGTACGCCCAGATCCCTCTGCCTATCAATACTCTGAAGGGTTCTGCCATTTACTGTATATTTCCTATCTATATTAGACCTTCCAAAACACATCACCTCACATTTATCCGGATTAAACTCCATCTGCCATCTCTCCGCCCAAGTCTCCAACTGATCTATATCCTGCTATATCTTCTGATGGTTCTCATTGCTATCCGCAAATCCACCAACCTTTGTATCATCCGCAAAATTACTAATCAATCCAGTTACATTTTCCTCCAAATCATTTATATATATTCCAAACAGCAAATGTCCCAGCACTGATCCCTCAGGAACAGCGATGAGAAAGCAGTGATAATACATCAAGGTTTTAAAGTTTGTTTATTCAAGTCACATGTATTCTTACATTAACATTGCAATGAAGTTACTGCGAAAATCTCCGACTTGCCACACTCCTGTTTTGGGTTACACAGATAATTTAGCACCTAACCAGCACGTCTTTCGGACTGTGGGAGGAAACTGGAAACCCACGCAGACACAGGGAGAATATGCAGATTCCACACAGACAGTGGACCAAGCTGGGAATTGAACCCGGGTCCCTAATAACTTGGGTCAGCTGCAAACAGTATTGGAGGCTTTGCAAGTCCTTTTGGAAGAGGAGATTGTTCCTTTGTAAATGTAAGTAGTTGATCGTAAGGAGTAATCTTTAATATTCAGACTTGACATTACCAGTACACTACAGTCTCTACATAGGAAATTATTTTCTCATGCGTTAGTGTATGGGTATCGGGAAAAGGTGAGATTAGCTTCAATGAGTCGCACTGTAGCACAGTGGTTAACACTGCTGCCCCATAGCACCGGGAACCTGGATTCAATTCCAAGCTCAGGTCACTGTCTGTGTGAAGTTTGCACGTTCTCCCTGTGTCCATGTGGGTTTCCTCTGGGTGCTGCAGTTTCCTCCCACAGTCTGGAAGACATGCTGGTTAGGTGGATTGGCCATGCAAAATTGCCCCTTAGTGTCCAAAGATGTGCAGGTTAGGTGGATTGGCCGTGCAAAATTGCCCCTTAGGGTCCAAAGATGTGCAGGTTAGGTGGATTGGCCATACTAAATTGTCCCTCAGTGTCCAAAGATGTGCAGGTTAGGTGGATTGGCCATGCTAAATTGCCCATTTGTGTCCAAAGATGTGCAGGTTAGATGGATTGGCCATGCTAAATTGCCCCTTAGTGTCAAAAGATGTGCAGGGTAGGGTGGATTGGCCATGCTAAATTGTCCCTTAGTGTCCAAAGATGTGCAGGTTAGATGGATTGGCCATGCTAAATTGTTCCTTAGTGTCCAAACATGTGCAGGTTAGGTGGATTGGCCATGCTAAATTGCCCTTAGTGTCCAAAGATGTGCAGGTTAGGTGGTTTGGCCATGCTAAATTGCCCCTTAGTGTCCAAAGATGTGCAGGTTGGGTGGATTGTCATGCTAAATTGCCCTTAGTGTCCAAAGATGTGCAGGTTAGGTGGATTGGCCATGCTAAATTGTCCCTTAGAGTCCAAAGATGTGCAGGTTAGGTGGATTGGCCATGCTAAATTGTTCCTTAGTGTCCAAAGATGTGTAGGTTAGGTGGATTGGCCATGCTAAATTACCCCTTAGTATCCAAGAATGTGTAGGTTAGGGGGATTGGCCATGCTAAATTACCCCTTAGTATCCAAAGATGTGCAGGTTAGGGTGGATTGGCCATGCTAAATTGCCCCTTAGTATCCAAAGATGTGCAGGTTAGGGTGGATTGGCCATGCTAAATTGCATCACAGGAATTAGCTGAGTGAGAAAGTGTGATGTGGGGGTAGGGCAGGATTGTTGCTGATGGGCCTCTCCTGCAGTGTAGGATTGTGGGCGGGGAGGTCGTGGACGAACTAGCACCTTTATTTGATCCTTGCACGCTGCCTGAATCCACTGCATGTAGCAACGCTCTGTGACGTTGGTACACTCAAGCTCAGGAATGCAGTCCCAAGCGCCCATTCCCGCTGGGTTTGAAGTCTATCTCTTGTTTCCATCGGTAACAGGGCCAAAAGCGTGACGTTTTGTTGAAAAATAACGTCAGGTGATTATCCTTCTGACCCCCTCGGGGCTACATGCGCTGGAAGGTGGATAATGCCGCAATTGGCAGGGCTAATTCCTTTTAGAATCCTAAGTTCCCCCCTCTCCCAGGGGCACAGCGTTAAAAATTAACCTGGTTTCAGCATAGTTACTGTGACTTTTGAGACACATTAAAATGAAAGGAGGTGGCTGAATAATTTTCCAAAAGACTGTGTCAAATAATAGGCCGCAAAACAGTTTTTTTCCCGATTTTCACACATATCTTCACACCGGCTATTGAAGCACAAAATTCCCGCTGTGCAGTAGAAGGGTTATTTGGCCCATCGAATCTGCCCCAAACACTCAGGCCCTGTCCCTACGCATTTATATCCAAGCCCCACACACTAAGGGGCAATTTAACATGGCCAATCCACCCTAACCTGCACATCTTTGGACACTAAGGGGCAATTTAAATGCAATCCACCCTAACCTGCACATCTTTGGACATAAGGGGCAATTAAACATGGCCAATCCACCCTAACCTGCACATCTTTGGACACTAAGGGGCAATTTAACATGGCCAATCCACCCTAACCTGCACATCTTTGGACACTAAGGGGCAATTTAACATGGCCAATCCACTTAACTGCACATTTTTGAACACCAAGGAACAATTTAGTATGGACAATCCACCTAACCTGAACATCTTTGGACATTGAGGGGCAATTTAACATGGCCAATCCACCCTAACCTGCACATCTTTGGATACTAAGGGGCAATTTAACATGGCCAATCCACTTAACTGCACATTTTTGAACACCAAGGGACAATTTAGCATGGCCAATCCACCTAACCTACACATCTTTGGACACTAAGGGACAATTTTGCACGGCCAATCCCCCTAACCTGCACATCTTTGGACACTAAGGGACAATTTAGCATGGCCAATCCACCTAACCTACACATGTTTGGACACTAAAGGGCAATTTAGCATGGCCAATCCACCCAACCTGTACATCTTTGGAAACTAAAGGGCAATTTAGCATGGCCAATCCAGCTTACCTGCACATCTTTGAACACTAAGGGGCAATTTAGCATGGCCAATCCACCTAATCTATGAGTCCTTGGACACTAAGGGAGAATTTAGCATGGCCAATCCACCTAGCCTGCACATCTTTGGACACTAAGGAGCAATTTAGCATGGCCAATCCACCTAACCTACACATTCTTGGATACTAAGGGGTAATTTAGCATGGCCAATCCACCTAACCTACACATCTTTGGACACTAAGGGGTAATTTAGCATGGCCAATCCACCTAACCTACACATCTTTGGACACTAAGGGGCAATTTAGCATGGCCAATCCACCTAACCTACGCATCCTTGGATACTAAGGGGTAATTTAGCATGGCCAATCCACCTAACCTACACATCTTTGGACACTAAGGGGCAATTTTGCATGGCCAATCCACCTAACCTGCACATCTTTGGACTGTGGGAGGAAACCGGAGCACCCGGAGGAAATCCACGCAGACACAGGGAGAATGTGCAGCCTCCACACAGGCAGCGACCCGAGCAGGAAATCAAAGCCAGGTCCCTGGTGCTGTGAGGCAGTGGTGCTAACTACTGCGCCACCTCATTCAACAACTGTTGACGTTGAACAGTGGATAGTATTTGTAAAGCATACTTAAGACACCAGAGTAGAACGAGGCCGTTGAGCCCATTGAGCCTGCTCCGTCATTCAATCTTGGCTGACATTTTTCTCTATCCCACTTTCCCGCCTTTTTCCCATGATCTTTGATCCCTTTACCAATTAAGAATGTCTCCATTTCTGTCTTAAATTCACTCAATTAGTTGGTCTCGACACAGTTTTCTGTGCAATGAAGTGGGGATGCAGTGACCAATTGATACTACACTAGAATATTAACCAAGATGCTAATGCTCTGGGGACCTTGGTTCGAATCCCGCCACGGCAGATGGTGGAATGCCATAGAATCCCTACGGTGAGGAAGGAGGCCATTCGGCCCATCGAGCCTGCCCAGGCCTTGTTCCCATAACCCCACATATTTTACCCTGCTAATCTCCTGACACTAGGGTTATTTAAGCATGGCCAATCAGCTTAGCCCGCCTATCACTGGGCTGTGGGAGGAAACCCATGCAGACACGGGGAGAATGCGCAAACCCCACACAGACAGTGACCCGAGCCAGGAATCGAACCCGGGTCTCTGCTGCAGTGAGGCAGCATGTACTAACCAATGTGCTAACCCCAATAGAACGTCAATTCAGTAAATAGAAATCTGGAATTAAGAATCTACTGATGAGCATGAAACCATTATCCTGGTCCCCCACCCCCCACGCTTTCACTATAGTTAAGAAAGCTCCACCAATGCCTGTAATTTCTCAGAAGACTAAGGAAATTTGGCTCGTCAGCTACGACTCTCAAGAACTTTTACAGATGCACCATAGAAAACATTTCTTTCTGGTTGTATCACAGCTTGGTATGGGCTCCTGCTCTGCCCAAGACGTTAAGAAGCTACAAAGGGTCATGAACGAAGCCCAGTCTATCACTCAAACCAGCCTCCCATCCATTGACTCCATCGACATTTCCCGCTGCCTTGGGGAAAAGCAGCCGGCATCATCAAGGACCCCCCGCACCCCGGGCATTCTCTCTTCCGTTGGGAAAAAGGTACAAAAGGTCCTGTAACAACCATGAAGAACAGCTTCTTCCCTGCCGCCTTCAAACCTTCAAATACCCTCACACTAAAGTTGATCTTTCTCTGCACCCTAGTTATGACTATCAAGCTCAGGACCAGCGAACAAACCCACACCCCCAACAAACCCAAAACAACCCCCCAAACCAACCCCCACACACACCACCAACACAACCACACCAAAAGGTGTATTGCACAACAGAAGCGCGAGATGCGCAAGCCCGGAGCCGCCAGCAAAACAACTACAGTGTCTACACAAGTCTGTCCACAGATGTACCAGGATATTCTGGGCCCGAATTGGCCGGATCAGTCATGTTTGGACACACCGCAAAATGTCTAATGCTGTCAAAGTCCTCATCGATGATGATAGATGAACAACAACAGCAGCTATGTTTGCAACACTACATTCTGCACCTTCTCCTTTCCTTCTCCCTCTGCATTCTATGAACGGTATACTTTGCCTGTATAGCGCACAAGGAACAATACTTCTCACCATATCCCAGTACATGTGATAATAATAAATCAAACAATACTTTTCACTGTATCCCAATACATGTGACAATAATAAATCAAACAATACTTTTCACTGTATCCCAGTACATGTGACAATAATAAATCAAACAATACTTTTCACTGATCACAGTACAGGTGACAATAATAAATCAAACAATGCTGTTAACTGTATCCCAATACATGTGACAAATAATAAATCAAACAATACTTCACGTATTCAGTACACGGACAATAATAAATCAAACAATACTTTTCACTGTATCCCAATACACACGACAATAATAAATCAAACAATACTTTTCACTGTATCCCAATACTTGTGACAATAATAAATCAAACAATACTTTTCACTGTATCCCAATACATGTGACAATAATAAATCAAACAATACTTTTCACTGTATCCCAGTACATGTGACAATAATAAATCAAACAATACTTTTCACTGTGTCCCAATACATGTGACAATAATAAATCAAACAATACTTTTCACTGTATCCCAGTACACGTGACAATAATAAATCAAACAATACTTTTCACTGTATCCCAGTACATGTGACAATAATAAATCAAACAATACTTTTCACTGTATCCCAATACACGTGACAATAATAAATCAAACAATACTTTTCACTGTATCCCAATACATGTGACAATAATAAATCAAATAATACTGTTCACTGTATCCCAATACATGTGAAGAATACATGTGATGTAGGAATAACAGAGTTGTTGTGATGGGAGACTTCAATTTCCCAAACATCGACTGGAATATCCCAAGGGTAAGGGGTTTGGATGGGGAGGAGTTTGTTAGGTGTGTTCAGGAGGGTTTCCTGACACAGCACGTGGACAAGCCTACGAGAGGAGAGGCTGTACTGGACCTGGTACTAGCTAATGAACCAGGACAGGTGATGGATCTCTCGGTAGGAGAGCATCTTGGGGATGGAGATCATAATTCTATCTCCTTCACCCTTGCATTGGAAAAGGATAGGATCAGGCAGGCTAGGAAGGTGTTTGTCTGGAATAAGGGGAAATATGAAGACATCAGAGCCTCTGGCTCTGATCTTCAGGTCGTCTTTGGTTACGGGTGTGGTTCCGGAGGGATGCGAGGATACGAATGTGGTCCCAGTGTTCAAGAAGGGAAGAGAGACCTTCCAGAATTATAGGCCAGTGAGTCTTACTTCTGTTGTGGGCAAAGTATTGGAGAGAATAATTAGGGATAGGATTTATAGTTATTAGAGAGCAATGAATTGATGGAGATAGTCAGCATGGTTTTGTGAAGGATAGGTCATGCCTTACTAACCTCATTGAGTTTTTTGAAAAGTGACTAAGGAGCAGTGGAGGGGGTAAGGCGGTTGATGTAGTATATATGGACTTTAGTAAGGCGTTTGATAAGGTGGCCCATGGAAGACTTCTACAGAAAATGCAGATTTATGGAATAGAGGGTGATTTAGCTAATTGGATTAGGAATTGGCTAGCAGATAGAAGACAGAGGGTGGTGGTTGATGGGAGATATCGTGGAGTTCGGTGACAAGTGGTGTACCTCAGGGGTCTGTTTTGGGGCCCCTGCTGTTTGTAATTTTTATAAATGATCTGGATGAGGGTATTGAAGGATGGATTAGTAAATTTGCAGATGACACTAAAGTCGGTGGAGTGGTAGATAGTGAAGAGGGGTGTTATAGTTTGCAGAGGGACTTGGACAAGTTGCAGAGCTGGGCCGAGAGGTGGCAAATGGAGTTTAATGTGGAAAAGTGTGAGGTAATGCACTATGGCAGAAATAATAAATGTGTAGAGTATAGGGCAATGGTAGGATTCTTAGTAGTCTAGATGAACAGAGGGATCTTGGTGTGTATGTGCATAGATCCCTGAAAGTAGGCAGTCAAGTCGAGAAGGTTGTTAAGAAGGCATATGGAGTCTTAGCTTTTATTGGTAGAGGGATTGAATTTCGGAGCCGCAACGTCATGTTGCAACTGTACAAAACTTTAGTGCGGCCGCACTTGGAGTATTGTGTGCAGTTCTGGTCCCCACATTATAAGAAAGATGTGGAGGCATTGGAGAGGGTACAGAGGAGGTTTACCAGGATGTTGCCTGGTATGGAGGGCAGGTCTTATGAGGAGAGGCTGAGGGATTTGAGGTTGTTTTCGTTAGAAAGGAGGCGGCTAAGAGGGGACCTAATCGAAACATATAAGATGATTAGAGGTTTAGATAGGGTGGACAGTGATAGCCTTTTTCCTAGGATGGAGAAAGCTAGCACGAGGGGACACAGCTTTAAATTAAGGGGTGATAGTTATAGGACGGATATCAGAGGTAGGTTCTTTACCCAAAGGGTGGTTCGGGAGTGGAATGCCGTGCCTGCAGCAGTAGTAGATGCGCCAAGTTTGGTGGCGTTTAAGAGGTTAGTTGATAAGTATATGGAAGAGAAGGGAATGGTTTAGTTTGGAGGGGCATTGCTTTTTATATTGGTCGGCGCAACATCGAAGGCCGAAGGGCCTGTTCTGTGCTGTAATGTTCTATGTTCTATTTTCTATCAAGCAGGGGTGGGCGAATAAACTGGAAGGAGGTGTTCTTGGGGAAAAAGCACAGAAGGAAGGTGGCAGATATTCAAGGAATGCTTGTCTGGAGCTTTGCACGACAACGTTCCGGTGAGACAAGGAGGTTTTGGTAGGACGCGGGAACCGTGGTGCACGAAGGCTGTGGTGAACATAGTCAGGAAGAAAAGAAAGGTGTATAAAAGGTTCAAAGAGCTAGGAGATGTTGGGGATCTAGAGAAGTATAAGGCTTATAGAAGAGAGCTTAAAAAGGAAATTAGGAGAGCCAGAAGGGGTCATGAGAAGGCCTTGGCTGGTAGGATTAAGGAGAATCCCAAGGCCTTCTACAAATATGTGAAAAGTAAAAGGATGAGAAGAGAAAGGATAGGACCTATAAAAGGTGAAGGGGGAAAAGTCTGTATGGAACCGGAAGAAATGGCAGAGGTGCTTAATGAGTACTTTGCCTCAGTATTCACGGTGGAAAGTGATCTGGGAGGATGCACTACAAGTTTGCGGCAGACTGAAAAGATTGAGTATGTAGATATTAAGGAAGCGGATGTGTTAGAACTTTTAAATGCTATCAAGATAGACAAGTCTCCGGAACCAGATGGGATGTACCCCAGGTTATTGTGGGAGGTGAGGGATGTCATTGCAGAGCCCCTGGCGATGATCTTTGCGTCGTCGATGGAGACGGGAGAGGTTCCGGAGGATTGGAGGATTGCGGATGTGGTCCCTATTTTCAAGAAAGGGAACAGGGATAGTCCTGGAAATTACCGACCGGTGAGTCTGACCTCAGTGGTTGGTAAGCTGATGGAGAGGCTTCTGAGGGACAAGATTTACAAGCATTTGGAGAAGTTTAGGTTGATTAGAAATAGCATGGTTTTGTAAAAGGCAGGTCGTGCCTTACGAGCTTAATTGAGTTCTTCGAAAATGTGACTGAACACATTGACGAAGGAAGAGCAGTGGACGTGGTGTACATGGACTTCAGCAAGGCATTTGACAAGGTCCCCCATGCAAGACTTCTTGAGAAGGTGAGAGGGCATGGGATCCAAGGGGCTTTGGCCTTGTGGATCCAGAACTGGCTTGCCTGCAGAAGGCAGAGGGTGGTTGTGGATGGCTCTTTTTCTGCATGGAGGTCGGTCACCAGTGGAGTGCCCCAGGGATCTGTTCTAGGACCCTTGCTGTTTGTCATTTTCATAAATGACCTGGATGAGGAAGTGGAGGGATGGGTGAGTAAGTTCGCCGATGACACGAAGGTCGGTGGTGTTGTGGATGGTCTGGAGGGATGTCAGAAGTTGCAGCATGACATCGACAGGATGCAAGACTGGGCGGAGAAGTGGCAGATGGACTTCAACGCGGATAAATGTGTTGTGGTCCATTTTGGCAGATCCAACGGGATGAATGAGTACACTATCAAAGGTAGGAGTCTTAGCTGTGTGGAAGAGCAGAGGGATCTTGGGGTCCGGGTCCATAAGACTCTCAAATCGGCCTCCCAGTTGGAGGATGTGGTTAAGAAAGCTTACGGTGTACTGGCCTTCATTCATCGAGGGATTGAGTTCAGGAGTCAGGAGGTAATGCTGCAGCTTTATAGGACCCTTGTCAGACCACACTTGGAGTACTGTGCGCAGTTCTGGTCGCCTCACTATAGGAAGGACGTGGAAGCTATGAAAGGGTGCAGAGGAGATTTACAAGGATGTTGCCTGATGAGAGCATGCCTTATGAAGACAGGTTGAGGGAAGCTGGGACTGTTCTCCCTGGAAGATGAAGGTTGAGAGGCGACCTGATAGAGGTTTACAAGATGTTGAGAGGAATAGATAGGGGACTCTCAGAGACTATTTCCCAGGGCTGAAATGGTCGCGACGAGAGGGCACAGATTAAGGTGCGGGAAGCAAGTACAGAGGGGATGCTAGGGGAAAGTTTCACTCAGAGGGTGGTGAGTGAATGGAATCGGCTGCCGTCGGGTGTTGAGGCGAACTCGCTGGGGTCTTTAAAAGACTTCTGAGAGTATATGGATCAATGGGATTGGGGTTATAGATAAGGTCTATGGCTGGGTAGGTTTTGATGTGTTCGGCGCAACTGTGGGCCGGAAGGGCCCTTTTGTGCTGAGTGTTCTATGTTCTAGTGACAATAATAAACAAACAATACTTTTCACTGTATCCCAATACATGTGACAATAATAAATCAAACAATACTTTTCACTGTATCCCAATACATGTGACAATAATAAATCAAACAATGCTTTTCACTGTATCCCAGTACATGTGACAATAATAAATCAAACAATTCTTTTCACTGTATCCCAATACATGTGACAATAATAAATAAAACAATTCTTTTCACTGTATCCCAATACATGTGACAATAATAAATCAAACAATACTTTTCACTGTATCCCAGTACATGTGACAATAATAAATCAAACAATACTTTTCACTGTATCCCAGTACATGCTTTGTAATTTTTATAAATGATCTGGATGAGGGTATTGAGGGATGGATCAGTAATGCAGTGACACTAAAGTCGGTGGAGTGGTAGATAGTGAAGAGGGGTGTTATAGTTTACAGAGTGACTTGGACAAGTTGCAGAGCTGGGCCGAGAGGTGGCAAATGGAGTTTAATGTGGAAAAGTGTGAGGTAATGCCTTGGCAGGAACAATAAATGTGTAGAGTATAGGGCTAATGGTAGGGCTCTAATAGTGTTGAGGAACAGAAGATCTTGGTGTAGTGTCAATAGATCCCTGAAAGTAGGCAGTCAAGTGGATAAAGTTGTAAGAAGGCATATGGAGTCTTAGCTTTTATTGGTAAGGGATTGAATTTAGGAGCCGCAGCATCAGTTGCAACTGTACAAAACTCTAGTGTGGCCGCACTTGGAGTATTGTGTGCAGTTCTGGTCGCCACATTATAAGAAAGATGTGGAGGCATTGGAGAGGGTACAGAGGAGGTTTACCAGGAGTTGCCTGGTATGGAGGGCAGGTCCTATGAAGAGAGGTTGAAGGATTTGAGGTGTTTCGTTAGAAAGGAGGCGGCTAAGAGGGGATCTATTGAAGCATATAAGATGATTAGAGGTTTAGATAGGGGGACAGTGATAGCCTTTTTCCTAGGATGGAGAAAGCTAGCACGAGGGACACAGCTTTAAATTAAGGGTTATGAGTTATAGGACGGATATCAGAGGTAGGTTCTTACTCAAAGAGTGATAGGAGTGGAATGCCCTGCCTGCACTGTTGTAGATGCGCCAAGTTGGTGGCGTTTAAGAGGTAATTGAATAAGTATAGGAAGAGAAGGGAATGGTTTAGTTTGGAGGGGCATTGCTTTTTATTTTGGCGGCACAACATCGAAGGCCGAAAGGGCCTGTTCTGTGCTGTAATGTTCTACGTTCTATGTTCTATGTAACAATAATAAATCAAACAATACTTTTCACTGTATCCCAATACATGTGAGAATAATAAATCAAACAATACTTTTCACTGTATCCCAATACATGTGACAATAATAAATCAAACAATACTTTTCACTGTATCCCAATACATGTGTCAATAATAAACTGAATCAAACTTTCAGCATCATGTCGAAAGCAGTTGCTTTTAGTTAGAAATTGAAATAAAGCTTTGACACTCAGAGGATTAGGCAGCAACAATATTGGAAGAAACAGAAGGGAATGTGAGTGGACATGATGGAGTAATGATAATGTTGCCTAATTCTCTGGAATGTGTGTTCGAATCCCCCGCACGACAGTGGGACGAATTTCAGCTGATTGAATAAATCTGGAATATAGCCAGAATTGTGTAACAGGCATGGATTAAAACAAAAAAAAGGTCAGTACAGAACAGGCCTTGCAAGCATAATGCCCCTTAGGAAAAGATCTGGTGCACCTTCTTCAACCTTTTCAAGAAACACTATCCAAGTAAATGGTGCGAAATAGCAAAACACTTTTAACAACGCTCCACTACGGAGTAAGTCAGGGGTACCAAGATGGCGCAGTGGTTAGCTTGCCGCCTCACAGCGGTAGGTGCCCGGGTTCGATTCCCTTGGGTCACTGTGTGTGCACATTCTCCCCATGTCTGCCTGGGATTCCTCGAAGTGCTCCAGTTTCCTCCCACAGGTATTCTCCCTCCATGTAACCTGAACAGGCGGCTAGGGGATTTTCGCAGTAACTTCATTGCAGTGTTAATGGAAGCCTGCTTCTAATACTAATAAATAAGTTTATCTACTTCAAACTTTCCTTCCTCCTTTGTACTCTCTGCTTTATAGTGCGCAGGGTATTGAATTTAATGATCGCAGTGGTGCAGGATTGAAGGGCCGAATGGCCTCCTCCTGCTTCTAGTTTCGATGGTCAGAGTCTGTTTGCAAGTGAGCGCGTGCGTAAGTTGCCTTGCCAACATCAACCATTGATCTGAACTCCACAATTGATTCTAGTAGTGATCAAATTTGGACGTGTTGTAACAACATTGTATTTCAAACATCCAAGATGTAAATGAAATGACGCTAAAGATGTGTGGAGAAATGCCACAGGATACAATTCTGCCTAATTCCATCCTCTACTCTGCCTCGTCATTGTTTGAGATCCAACCCACGACTGAGAGTTGGCATAAATGGGTGCTTTTTCCAATTGGTGACTAGCGGCATGCTGCAGGGATCGGTGCTGGGACCTCAACTGTTTACCACTTACATAGACGATCTGGAGGAAGGGGCTGAGTGCAGGGTGACGAAATTTGCTGATGACACCAAGTTGAGCAGGAAAAGCGAATTGTGTGGAGAGTGCGGAAAGTCTGCAGAGGGATCTGGGTATGCTGAGTGAGTGGGCGAGGACCTGGCAGACGGAGTATAACGTTAGCAAATGTCAGGTTACCCGCTTTGGTAGGCATAATAGCAGGAGGGATTATTATTGAAGGGGTGAAAAGCTGCAGCATGCGACGGTGCAGAGGGATCTGGGGGTCCTTGTGCACAAATCGCAAAAAACCCAATCTGCAGGCTGATTGAGAAGGTGAATGGGATGTTGGCCTTTATAGCGAGGGGGATAGAATATAAAAGCAGGGAGGTTCTGTTGCAACTGTACAGGGGCACTGGTGAGGCTGCAATTGGGTGCAATTTTGGTCACTGCATTTGCTATGGATATATTGGCCTTGGAGGGAGTGCAGAGAAGGTTCACCAGGCTGATCCCGGAGATGAGGGGGTTAATTAATGAAGCAAGATTGAATAGACTGGGTCTGTACTTGTTGGAGTTTAAGAGGCTGAAGGGGGAATCTTATAGAGATATATGAGAAAATGAAGGGGTTAGATAGGGTAGAAGTAGAGAGATTCTTCCTGCTTAGAAAGGGTAGCAGGACGAGAGGGCACAGCCTCAAAAATAAGGGGGCAGTTTAGAACGGAGTTGAGGAGGAACTTCTTCACTCAAAGGATGGTGAATCCCTGGAATTCTCTGCCCATTGAAGTGATGGAGGCTCCCTCGCTGAATATATTTAAGTAGATAGGTTTCTGATCGATAAGGGAATTAAGGGTTACGGGGAAAAAGCGGGAAAGTGGAACCGATCCACTTCAGATCGGCCATGATCTTATTGAATGGTGGGGCAGGGGCAGCTCGAGGGGCTGGAAGGCCGACTCCTGCTCCTATTTCTTATGGTGCATCAGCAAACTCGAATTGGAGGGGAATTTGGCAGTCATAGTTGTGTAAGGAATGCAGCTGGGGGACTGAGAACACAACCTTGCGGGCCATCGGCGTTGAGGGTGCTGGTGGAGGGGGAGTTCTTGCCTATCCTTGTGGGTTCGGGATCCAATCGCAGAGGGGAGAGCCGAGGTCCAGGTCGTGGAGTTTGGGGATGGGTTTGGTGGGAATGATAGTGTTGAAGGCTGGGCTGTAATCGATAAATAGGAATCTGAGGCCTTGGGTGATCCAGGGTTGAGCACAGGGAGAACGGTGTCTGACGTGGACCTGTTGTGGCAATAGGCAAACTGTAATGGGTAGGGCAATCCGGAAGGCTGGAGTTGATCCGTGCAAATGCCTAACCTTTCCGTCCAGTCTGGAACGTTATCTTCCAAAAGTTGATAAGATCGTGGAAGGACCCAGAATAGGAAACAGCAGGTAACTGTACATTGGGGCATGTCCCTTTAAGGGAAAGGGGGTCAGCTGACCCAGGCCTTAAGCTCTGCCCTGGGTGCACCTCGCCGAGCCAATCGTGCGATGACCACGCGAGGCGAAATAAACTCTTCAGGTTAGCTCTGACCTCGCACTCCATTTACAGTCAATCAAGTACGATTGCAATTCAGAAATTGGGGCGGCACGGCGGGTTAGCGCTGCTGCCCCACAGCGCCGGCGACTCCGGGTTCAATGCGGGAGTTTGCGCGTTCTCCCCGTGGTTGCGTGGGTTTTCTCCGGGCACTCCGGTTTCCTCCCACAACCCAAAAATTCGCTCTTAGGCTGATTGGGTAACAAATTGTCCCTATGGTGAAAATTTTCCAAATTAGGATTAATATATATATTATTATATAGGAATATTAAAATAGGATAATGTATTTGGTATTACGGTGGCGCGGGCTCGTTGGGCCGAAGGGCCTGTTTCCCGTGCTGTGTTGCTTAAAAAAAAAAAAATTCCCTGCCTCGGGTCACTGTCTGTGTGGAGTTTGCACGCCCTCCCCGTGTCTGCGTGGGTTTCCTCTGGGTGCTCCGGTTTCCTCGCACACTCCAAAGACATGCAGGGTAAGTGAATTGGCCATGCTAAGTTGCCCCTTAGCGTCCAAAGATGTGCAGGTCAGGTGGATTGGTCATGCTAAATTGTCCCTTAGTGTCCAAAGATGTGCAGGTTAGGGGGATTGGACATGCTAAGTTGCCCCTTAGCGTCCAAAGATGTGCAGGTCAGGTGGATTGGTCATGCTAAATTGTCCCTCAGTGTCCAAAGATGTGTAGGTTAGGGGGATTGGCCATGCTAAATTGCCCCTTAGTGTCCAAAGATGTGCAGGTTAGGGGGATTGGCCATGCTAAATGCCCCTTAGTGTCCAAAGATGTGCAGGTTAGGGGGATTGGCCATGCTAAATTGCCCCTTAGTGTCCAAAGATGTGCAGGTTAGGGGGATTGGACATGCTAAGTTGCCCCTTAGCGTCCAAAGATGTGCAGGTTAGGGGGATTGGCCATGCTAAATTGCCCCTTAGTGTCCAAAGATGTGCAGGTTAGGGGGATTGGCCATGCTAAATTGCCCCTTAGTGTCCAAACATGTGTAAATTAGGTGGATTGGCTGGGATAAATTGCTTCTTGTATAGATTAGATGGATTGTGTAGAGTCGAGGGCAAATACATGCAATTTAATGGGATTGGGAGTTACAGATCGTTCTCTGGCCTGGTAGGTAGGGATATGATCGGCGCAACTTGTGGGCCGAAGGGCCTGTTTGTGCTGTAGAGTGTTGAATGTTCTAAGTGTGTGTGGGGTTATGAGGGAAAGGCTGTGGGTCAGATACTTTGTCAGAGAGAGTCAGTGTCGACTCACTGGGCCAAATGGCCTCCTTCTGCACTGGAGGGATTTTTGTTGTTCTATATTTTTTTGCCTGTAACTGACAACTTCATTGATCCATCACTCTCCGTGCCTTTCCCCTGCGTATTATTTCTCTCTCCATCCATTTTTCCCTTTTCCTCCGAACCTGCTCTTTTTGTATCCACTCGCGACATCCCCCCCCACTTCTCCCTAGTTACTCTCACTTTGATAGATTTGCTTCCTGATCGCTTCACTGCTCACCATCTCCGTTAACCCATTCTCAACTGATTTCCACTTCAATCGAGCAGGCGGAAATTGAAAGGAACCTTGGCCTGACTCCGCTTCCCTTGCCTCTTGTCCCCTGAGTAATCAAAGAACTCACAAAGCCCAGGGTGGGAGGAACGGTGAGGTGGGGGGTGGAGGTGGGGGGCACAATCGGCCTGAATAGAGAGAGCAAAATTCCCCTGAGTATAAACAACTAACCAGCAGCACTGATCAAACTTGATCTGTGTCTCTTCCAGCTGCTTTATCCTGCGAAAGTTTGTTTCTCACTGTCACAAGTAGGGTTACATTAACACTGCAATGAAGTTACTGTGACAATCTGGGTTACACTGAGGGAGAATTTAGCTTACCTTAACACTGCAATGCGGTTACAGTGTTTTGTTATATTTCAAACATATTCTTAAATAAACTTAAACAAAATCTTCCTCGTTTGAAATTTACTTATTGGCGTCACAAGTAGGCTGACATTAACACTGCAATGAAGTTACTGCGACAATCCCCCCCTCCCCCTTGTTGCCACACTCCTGTTCGGGTTACACCGAGGGAGAATTTAGCACCTAACCTGCATGTCTTTCAGACTGTGGGAGGAAACCCACGCAGACACTGGGAGAATGTGCAAACTCCACGCAGACAGTGATCCGAGCTGGGAATCGAACCCGGGTCCCTGGTGCTGTGAATCAAGTCAAACCAGTGTACTACCGTGCTGCTCTGTGCCCTATCACACCCTTCAACATAATTAAACTTTTAAAGCATTTTAGTTAGTGTTACAAAGAAGCTTACATTAACACTGCAATGCAGTGACAGTGTTTTTGTTATATTTCAACTATATTCTTAAATAAACTTTGTGTGATAAAATTTTCCTAGTTTAAAATTTACTTATTAATGTCACAAGTAGGCTTACATTAACACTGCAGTGTAGTTCCTGTGACAATCCCCCTTATTGCCACATTCCTGTTCGGGTTACACTGAGAGAGAATTTAGTATCTAACCAGCATGTCTTTCACACTGTGGGAGGAAACCGGAGCACCCAGAGGGAACCCACGCAGACACGGGGAGAATGTGCAAACTCGATACAGACAGTGACCCGAGCCGGGAATCGAACCCGGGTCCCTGACACTGTGAAGCAGCACTGCTAATCCACTGTGCCACCCGTGTATCTGTGACTATTCAATAAAGTCAATACAGAGGAGGTTATCAAGGTACAATGTCTAATTTCCCAGGTTAGCCCTTTGAGTTTGCACTTTGCCAACACATTTAAAGTTTCAAAGTTTATTTATTTTTGTCACAAGTGGTTGCACAGTAGTTAGCACTGCTGCCTCACAGCACCAGGGACCTGGGTTCAATTCTGGCCTCGGGTCACTGTCTCTGTCGAATCTGCACATTCTCCCTGTATGTGCGTGGGTTTCCTCCGGGTGCTCCAGTTTCGTCCCACACTCTGAAAGACGTGCTGCTTACGTGCCAAATTCTCCCTCAGTGTAACCCAAACAGGAATGTGGCAACTGGGGGAATTTCACAGTAACTTCATCGCAGTGTTAATCTAAGCTGACTTGCTTCATAATAAATAAACTTTAAACTCAGAAGATTTTATTGCACAAAGTTTACTTAAGAATATAGTTGAAATATAACAAAACACAGTAACTTCATTGCAGCGTTAATGTGAGCTTCTTTGCGACACTAAAAAAACTTTAAAACTAGCTTACAATAAATTGCAATAAAGTTCCTGTGTTTTTGTTATATTTTAATTATATTCTTGAATAAACTTTGTGCGATTAAAAACTTCTGAGTTTAAAGTTTATTTGACACAAGTCAGTTTACATTAACACTGCAAAGAAGTTACTGTGAAAATCCCCTAGTCGCCACACTCCTGTTTGGGTTACAATGGGGCAGAATTTAACATTTAACCAACAAGTCTTTCGGACTGTGGGAGGAAACCGGAGCACCTGGAGGAAACCCATGCAGACATGGGGAGAATGTGCAGACTCCACACAGACAGTGACCCCGAGCTGGGAATCGAACCCAGGCTCCTGGTGCTGTGAGGCAGGGGATAGGGACTGCGTGGAATTGTGCAGCTTCAGTGAACCAGACATTCTATTCTATTCCATAAATAAAAAGTAAAATTTATTTATTAGTCACATGTAGGCTTACATTAACCACTGCAAGGAAGTCACAGTGAAAATCCCCTAGCCGCCACACTCCTGTTCGGGTTACAATGGGGCAGAATTTAGCATCCAACCAACACGTCTTTCGGACTGTGGGAGGAAACCGGAGCGCCCGGAGGAAACCCACGTAGACACGGGGAGAATGTGCAGACTCCACACAGACAGTGACCCCGAGCTGGGAATCGAACCCTGGTCCTTGGCGCTGTAAAGCAGTGGTGCTAACCACTGTGCCACCGTGCTGTCTCATTCTATGACTTCCCAGCAAGAATTCCAAGGAATGCCCGCAAAGGAGAACAGGTTTGTTTCTTCCCCAGACTCTGTGTTATCTGGATTAAAACCAGCCTGTGGTTTGTGCAAACAAATAGACCTGTTGGACTTTAAGCTGGTGTTGTGAAATTTCTTACTGTGCTCATCCCAATCCAATTCCAGCATCTCCACACCATCAAAACCTCTTCGCAGAGAACTGGAGCATCCTCCACTTTAAAACAGACCAACATTCAAATAATAAATAGCACTTCACTAAATGCGAGCAATATTTCCAGTTAGTTCCCTAACTCAAAATCCCAGAAATATAAAACCCATCTGACCTCCTTCCCTAACCTTCCAGCATCTATTGCTAAAATTTAAAACGTAAAAAAAAAACTCCTTTTATTGCTTGGGTACCTGTTTGTCACTGCTTCCTTTTATGAGACAGTGAGATGTCACTATTAAAACCTGTGTGTTTTGGTGCAAACGATATTAAAACACTCTCAAACAAAATAAAAAAAAATCACTTCCTGGAACTGTTATAATAGTAGACATTAATCCTAATGTATATTTGACTACATTAGAACAAAGAACAAAGAACAAAACAGCACTGGAAACAGGCCCTTCGGCCCAACGAGCCTGCGCCGCCACCTCAATGTTCCCACCTCAACAGTGATCCCTGTCCATGTTTATAGATCTATGGATTCAAAACCAAATTTGAGATGATTTAGGGAGAATTTGTTTTGCCAATCAGCCTAAGAGCGCATCTTTGGGATGTGGAAGGAAACCGGAGCACCAGGAGAAAACCCACGCAAGCACGGGGAGAATGCGCAAATTCCCACCTGTGCAGAGACATGGATTTGGGCCTGTGTCTGTGGGAGTTTGCGCATTCTCCCCGTGCTTGCATGGGTTTTTTCCGGGTGCTCCGGTTTCCTCCCACATCCCAAAGATGTGCTCTTAGGCTAATTGGCAAAACAAATTCTCCTTAAATTGTTTCAAATTTGGTTTCTAATCCGTAGATCTATAAACATAGATGGATCATGGGTAGAGGTGGGAACATCGGGGTGGCGGCGTGGGCTCGTTGGGCCGAAGGGCCTGTTTCCCGCGCTGTTTTGTTCTTTGTTCCAAATTCTCCCTCAGTGAACCCTGAGCAGGTGTGAGATGAGGGGATTTTCTCAGTAACTTCACTGCACTGTTAATGTGAGACGACTTGTCACAAATAAATAGCAATGAGAAAAGGTTAGCCATCATCTGAGTGAGTGGCAGAAGATCCGAATTTGCCTACTTAAAAAAGTTTGCTTATTTATTAGTTAAAAATAAATATAATAAAAATTTAATAATAATAACTTATGAGTCCAAGTAAATAATGAAAATAGATTAGCCATGATCTGAGTGAGTGGCAAAGGGCCTGAATTTGCCTACTTTAAAAAAGATTGTTTGTTTATTAATCACAAACAATTATTGTGCAATGGAAATTACTGTGAAAATCCCCTAATTTCCGTGTTCCTATTAATTCAGGACAAAAATCCGACAATTCTCACTGCTAAATCCCCAAAGCAGGATTAGACTCTCTCCAAAACTAACCGCAAAATGTTTTAGAAAGAATCCAGACCCTTCTACTGACACCCGACCATTCACAGCACTGACCGTGTTTGGGGCAGATTTCACCAACCGATTCTATAATTCACACATAAGGAATCAGACCAGGGAGGGTGTACGAATCCAACCCGCAACAGACATCCCCTGTGAGACATCCAATTTCATGGAGTGAAATACCCACAGTTCCCACAATAATTTTCATACTAACTCCACTTGCAGGGTTAATGTAAACTAATACCTACAAATAAATACACTTTGAAAGTACCTACTAATACCTACTAATAAATACACTTTGAATGTATCGACTAATACCTACAAATGAATACACTTTGAATGTATCCACTAATACTTACTAATAAATACACTTTCAATGTATCTACTGATACCTACTAATAAATACATTTTGAATGTATCTACTAATACTTACGAAAAATACACTTTGAATGTATCTACTAATACTTACTAATAAATACACTTTGAATGTATCTACTAATACTTACTAATAAATACACTTTCAATGTATCTACTGATACCTACTAATAAATACATTTTGAATGTATCTACTAATACTTACTAATAAATACACTTTGAATTTATCTACTAATACTAATGAATACACTTTGAATGTATCTACTAATACTTACAAATAAATACACTTTGAACGAATCTACTAATACTTACTATAAATACACTTTGAATACATGTACTAATACCTACTAATGAATACACTTTGAACGTAGGTACTAATACTTACTAATAAAAACAATTTGAATGTATCTACTAATGCTTACTAATAAATACACTTTGAATGTATCTACTGATTCCTACTAATAAATACACTTTGAATGTATCTACTAATACCTACTAATAAAAACAATTTGAATGTATCTACTAATACTTACTAATAAATACACATTGAATGTATCTACTATTACCTACTAATAAATACACTTCGAATATATCTACAAATACCTACTAATAAATACGCTTCGAATGTATCTAAAAATACCTACTAATAAATACGATTTGAATGTATCTAGTAATGCTTACTAATAAATGCACTTTGAATGTATCTATTAATACCTACTGATAAATACACTTTGAATGTATCTACTAATACTTACTAATAAATAAGCTTTGAATGTATCTACTAATACTGACTAATAGATACACTTTGAATGTATCTACTAATGCTAACTAATAAATACACTTTGAATGTATCTACTAACGCTTACAAATAAATACACTTTGAATGTATCTACTAATACTTACTAATAAATACACTTTAAATGTATCGACTAATACCTACTAATAAATACACTTTGAATGTATCTACTAATGCTTACTAATAAATAAACTTTGAATGTATCTACTAATACTTACTAGTAAATACACTTTGAATGTATCTACTAATGCTTACTAGTAGATAAACTTTGAATGTATCTACTAATTCTAAGTAATAAATACACTTTGAATGTACCTACTAATACCTACTAATAAATACACTTTGAATGTATCTACTAATGCTTACTAATAAATACACTTTGAATGTATCTACTAATACCTACTAATAAATACACTTTGAATGTATCTACTAATGCTTAAATAAATACACTTTGAATGTATCTACAAATACTTACTAATAAATACACTTTGAATGTATCTACTAATACCTACTAATAAATACACTTTGAATGAATCTACTAATACCTACTAATAAATACATTTTGACTGTATCAACTAATACGTACTAATAAATACACTTTGAATGTATGTACTAATACCTACTAATAAATACACTTTGAATGTACATACTAATATTTACTAATACATACACTTTGAATGAATTACTAATAAATACAAATAAACACGCTTTGAACGTATCTACTAATGCTTACGAATAAATAAACTTTGAATGTATCTAGTAATACCTACTAATAAATACACTTTGAATGTATCTACTAATACTTACTAATAAATATAGTTTGAATGTATCTACTAATACATACAAATATATACACTTTGAATGTATCTACTAATGCTTGCTAATAAATACACTTTGAATGTATCTAAGAATACTTACTAATACATAGACTTTGAACGTATCTACGAATGCTAACTAATAAATACACTTTGAATGTATCTAAGAATACTTACTAATAGATACACTTTGAACGTATCTACGAATGCTAACTAATAAATACACTTTGAATGTATCTACTAATGCTTACTAATAAATACACCTTGAATGTATCTACAAGTGCTTACTAATAAATACACTTTGAATGTATCTACTAATGCTTACAAATAAATACACTTTGAATGTATCTACTAATACTTACCAATCAATACACTTTGAATGTATGTACTAATACCTACTAATAAATACACTTTGAATGTATCTACTAATGCTTACTAATAAATACACTTTGAATGTATGTACTAGTGCTTACTGATAAATACACTTAGAATGTATCTACTAACGTTTACAAATAAATACACTTTGAATGTATCTACTAATACTTAATAATAAATACACATTGAATGTATCTACTAATACCGACTAATAAATACACTTTGAATGTATCTACTAATGCTTACTAATAAATAAACATTGAATGAATCTACTAATACATACTAGTAAATGCACTTTGAATGTATCTACTAATACCTACTAATAAATACACTTTGAACGTATCCACTAATACTTTCTAAGAAATAAACTTTGAAAGTATCTACTAATACCTAATAATAAATACCATTTGAATGTATCTACTAATACTAACTAATAAATACAATTTGAATGTATCTACTAATACTTACTAATAAATACACTTTGAATAAATCTACTAATACTTACTAATAGATACACTTTGAATGTATCTACTAATACCTACTAATAAATACACATTGAAAGTATCTACTAATATCTACTAATAAATACATTTTGAATGTATCTACTAATACTTACTAATAAATACACTTTGAATGTATCTACTAATATTTACTAATAAATACACGTTGAATTTATCAACTAATACTTACTAATAAATACACTTTGAATGTATCTACTAATAATTACTAATAAATACACTTTGAATGTATCTACTAATACTTACAAATAAATACACTTTGAATGTAACTACTAATACCTACTAATAAATACACTTTGAATGTATCTACTAATGCTTACTAATAAATACACCTTGAATGTATCTACAAGTGCTTACTAATAAATACACTTTGAATGTATCTACTAATGCTTACAAATAAATACACTTTGAATGTATCTACTAATACTTACTAATCAATACACTTTGAATGTATGTACTAATACCTACTAATAAATACACTTTGAATGTATCTACTAATGCTTACTAATAAATACACTTTGAATGTATGTACTAGTGCTTACTGATAAATACACTTAGAATGTATCTACTAACGTTTACAAATAAATACACTTTGAATGTATCTACTAATACTTACTAATAAATACGCATTGAATGTATCTACTAATACCGACTAATAAATACCCTTTGAATGTATCTACTAATGCTTACTAATAAATAAACATTGAATGAATCTACTAATACATACTAGTAAATGCACTTTGAATGTATCTACTAATACCTACTAATAAATACACTTTGAACGTATCCACTAATACTTTCTAAGAAATAAACTTTGAAAGTATCTACTAATACCTAATAATAAATACCATTTGAATGTATCTACTAATACTAACTAATAAATACAATTTGAATGTATCTACTAATACTTACTAATAAATACACTTTGAATAAATCTACTAATACCTACTAATAAATACACATTGAAAGTATCTACTAATATCTACTAATAAATACATTTTGAATGTATCTACTAATACCTACTAATAAATACACATTGAAAGTATCTACTAATATCTACTAATAAATACATTTTGAATGTATCTACTAATACTTACTAATAAATACACTTTGAATGTATCTACTAATATTTACTAATAAATACACGTTTAATTTATCAACTAATACTTACTAATAAATACACTTTGAATGTATCTACTAATAATTACTAATAAATACACTTTGAATGTATCTACCAATACTTACAAATAAATACACTTTGAATGTAACTACTAATACCTACTAATAAATACACTTTGAATGTATCTACTAATACTTACTAATAAATACACTTTGAATATAACTACTAATACCTACTAATAAATACATTTTGAATGTATCTATTAATACTTACTAATAAATGCACTTTGAATGTATCTACTAATACCTACTAATAAATACACTTTGAACGTATCCACTATTACTTTCTAAGAAATAAACTTTGAAAGTATCTGCTAATACCTAATAATAAATACCATTTGAATGTATCTACTAAGACTAACTAATAAATACACTTTAAATGTATCTACTAATACTTACTAATAAATACACTTTGAATATATCTACTAATACTTACTAGTAGATACACTTTGAATGTATCTACTAATACCTACTAATAAATACACATTGAAAGTATCTACTAATACCTACTAATAAATACATTTTGAATGTATCTACTAATACTTACTAATAAATACACTTTGAATGTATCTACTAATACCTACTAATAAATACACTATGAATGTATATACTAATATTTTATAATACGTACACGTTGAATGAATCTACAAATAACTACGAATAAATAGGCTTTGAGTGTATCTACTAATGCTTACTAATAAATAAACTTTGAATGTATCTACTAAAACCTACAAATAAATACACTGTGAATGCATCTACTAATACTAACTAATAAATACAGTTTGAATGTATCCACTAATACATACTCATATGTACACTTTGAATGTATCTACTAATGCTTGCTAATAAATGCACTTTGAATGTTTCTACTAATGCTTACTAATAAATACACTTTGAATGTATCTACGAATGCTTACTAATAAGTACACTTTGAACGTATCTACTAATACTTACTAATGAATACACTTTGAATGTATCTACTAATACTTACTAATAAATACACTTTGAATGTATATACTAATACTTACCAATAAATAAACTTTGAATGTATTTACTAATACTTACTGATAAATACACTTTGAACGTATCTAGTATTACCTACTAATTAACTACACTTTGAATGTATCTACTAATACTTACAAATAAATACACTTTGGAAGTATCTCCTAACACTTACGAATAAACACACATTGAATGTATCTACTAATAATTACTAATAAATACACTTTGAAAGTATCTACTAATACTTACTCACAAACACACTTTGAATCTATCTACTAATATTTAATAATAAATACACTTTGAAAATTTCTACTAATATCTACCAATAAATGCATTTTGAATGTATCTACTAATATTTACTAATAAATACACGTTGAATTTATCAACTAATACTTTCTAATAAATACAGTTTGAATGTATCTAGTAATACTTATTAATAAATAATCTTTGAAAGTACATACTAATACCTACTGTTAAATACACTTTGAATGTATCTAGTAACAGCAACTAATAAATACGCTTTGAATGTATCTACTAATACCTAGTAATAAATACACTTTGAATGTATCTACTAAGACTTACTAATAAATACACTTTGAATGTATCTACTAATACCTGTGAATAAATTCACGTTGAACGTATCTACTAATACGTACTAATAAATACACTTTAAAGGATCTACTAATACTTACGAATAAATACACTTTGAATGTATCTACTAATACTTACTCAGCAATACACTTTGAATGTATCTACTAATATTTACTAATAAATACACTTTGAATGTATCTCCCAATGCTTACTAAGAAATACACTTTGAATGTATCTACTAATACCTACTAATAAATACACTTTGAATGTATCTACTAATACCTGCTAATACATACACTTTGAATGTATCTACTAATATTTACTGATAAATGCATTTCGAATGTATCTACTAATACCTACTAATAAATACACTTTGAATGTATCTAGTAATACTTACTAATAAATACACTTTGAATGTATCTACTAATGTTTACTAATAAATACACTTGGAAAGTATCTACTAATACCTACTAATAAATACACTTTGAACGTATATACTAATACGTACTAATAAATACACTTTGAATGTATCTACTAATTCCTACTAATAAATACACCTTCAATGTATCTACTAATATTTACTAACAAATGCACTTTCAATGTATCTACTAATACTTACTAATAAATACGCTTTGAATGTATCTACCAATACCTACTAATAAATACACTTTGAATGTATCTACTAGTGCTTACTAATAAATACACTTTGAATGTGTCTACTAATACCTACTAATAAATACACTTTGAATATATCTACTATTGTTTACTAATAAATACAGTTTGAATGTATCTACTAATGCTTGCTAATAAATACACTTTGAATGTATCTACAATTACTTACTAATAAATGCACTTTGAATGTGTCTACTAATACCTACTAATAAATACACTTTGAATATACCTAATGTTGTTTACGAATAAATACACTTGGAATATATCTACTAATAACTACTAATAAATACACTTGGAATGTATCTACAATTACTTACTAATAAATGCAATTTGAATATATCTACTAATGCTTACTAATAAATACACTTTGAATGTATATACTGATTTTTACTAATAAATACGCTTTGAATGTATTTCCTAATACTTAGTAATAAATCCACTTTGAAAGTATCTACTAATACTTACTAGTAAGTACACTTTGAAAGTATTTAGTAATACCTCCTAAGAAATACCCTTTGAATGTATCTACTAATATTTACTAATAAATACACATTGTATGTATCTACTAATACTTATTAATAAATACACTTTGAAAATATTTACTAATACCTCCTAAGAAATAAACTTTGAATGTATCTACTAATACTTACTAATAAATACACATTGAATGTATCTACTAATACTTACTAATAAATGCACTTTGAACGTATCTACTAATACTTAGTAATAAACACAACTTGAATGTATCTACTAATATGTACTAATAAATACACTTTGAAAGTTTCTACTAATATGTACTAATAAATAAACTTTGAATGTATCTACTAATATTTACTAATAAATAAACGTTGAATTTATAACTTTATACTTACTAACAAATGCACTTTGAATGTATCTACTAATACCTACTAATAAATACACTTTGAATGTACATACTAATACCTACTAATAAACACACTTTGAATGTATCTACTAATACCTACTAAATAATCACTCTTTACTCAAAGAGTGATTAGGGAGTGGAATGCCCTGCCTGCAGCTGTTGTGGATGCGCCAAGTTTGGTGGCGTTTAAGATGTTAGTTGATAAGTATATGGATGAGAAGGGAATGGTTTAGTTAGGAGGGGCATTGCTTTTTATTTTGGTCGGCACAACATCGAAGGCCGAAGGGCCTGTTCTGTGCTGTATTGTTCTATGTTCTATGTTCTATGTTCTATAATGACCTTTGAATGTATCTACTAATACTTACAAATAAATATACTTGAATGTATCTACTAATACCTACTAATAAATACACTTCAAAGGATCTACTCATACTTACTAATAAATACACTTTGAATGTATCTACTAATACTTACTCATGAATACACTTTGAATGTATCTACTAATACTTACTCATAAATACACTTTGAAAGTATCTACTAATGCCTACTAATAAATACACTTCAAAGGATCTACTCATACTTACTAATAAATACACTTTGAATGTATCTACTCATACTTACTAATAAATACACTTCGAATGTATCTACTAATGCTTACTCATAAATACACTTTGAATGTGTCTACTAATACCCTACTTAGAAGTACACTTTGAATGTATCTTCTAATACCTACTATCAAATACACTTTGAACATATATACTAATACTTACTAATAAATACACTTTGAATGTATATACTAATGTTTACCAATAAATAGACTTTCAATGTATCTACTAATACTTTCTAATAAATAAACTTTGAATGTATCTACTAAAACCTACAAGAAATACGCTTTGAATGTATCTACTAATACTTACTAATAAATACACTTTGAATGTACCTATTAATGCTTACTAATAAATACACTTTGAATGTATCTACTAATACCTACTAAAAAATAACTTTGAATGTATCTGCTAATACTTACTAATAAATACACTTTGAATATATCTACGAATATTTATGAAAAAATACTCTTTGAATGTATATACTAATATTTACGAATAAATACACTTTGATGTACCTACTAATACTTACTAATAAATACACTTTGAATATATCTACTAATATTTACTAATAAATACACTTTGAATATTTCTAGTAATACTTACTAATACATACACTTTGAATGTATCTACCTATACTTACTAATAAATACACTTTGAATGTATCTACTAATACCTACTAATAAATACACTTTGAAAGTATCTACATAGAACATAGAACATAGAACATAGAACATTACAGCACAGAACAGGCCCTTCGGCCTTCGATGTTGCGCCGACCAATATAAAAAGCAATGCCCCTCCAAACTAAACCATTCCCTTCTCTTCCATATACTTATCAAATAACCTCTTAAACGCCACCAAACTTGGCGCATCTACAACTGCTGCAGGCAGGGCATTCCACTCCTGAACCACCCTTTGGGTAAAGAACCTGCCTCTGATATCCATCCTATAACTATCACCCCTTAATTTAAAGCTGTGTCCCCTCGTGCTACTTATACTTACTAATAGACTTTGAATGTATCTACTAATACTTACTAATAAATATACTTTCAATGTATCTACAAATGCTTACTAATAAATACGCTTTGAATGTATCTACTAATATTTACTAATAAATACACTTTGAACGTACCTACTAACATTTACTAATAAGTACACTTTGAATGTATCTACTAATACATACTAATAAATACACTTTGAATGTATCTACTAATGCTTACTAATAAATACACTTTGAATGTATCTATTAATATTTACAAATACATACACTTTGAATGTATCTTCTAATATTTACTAATTAATACACTTTGAATGTATCTACTAATATTCACTAATAAATACACTTTGAATTTATCTACTAATACCTACTAATAAATACCTACTAATAAATATACTAATATTTACTAATAAATAAACTTTGAATGTATCTACTAATGCTTACTAATAAATACACTTTGAATGTATATACTAATATTCATGACTAAATACACTGAATGTATCTACGAATATTTACGAAAAAATACACTTTGAATGTATATACTAATATTTACGAACAAATACACTTTGATGCACCTACTAATACTTACTAATAAATACACTTTAATTTATCCACTACTATTTACGAATAAATACACTTTTAATGTATCTGCTAATATTTACGAATAAATACACTTTGAAAGTATATACTAAATTTTACGAATAAATACACTTTGATGTATCTCTAAATACTTACTAATAAATACACTTTGAATGTACTCACTAATATTTACGAATAAATACACTTTGAATGTATCCACTAATATTTCCTAGTAAATGCACTTTGAATGTATCTACTAATACCTACTAATAAATACACTTTGAATGTATCTACTAATACCTACTAATAAATACACTTTAAATGTATCTATTAATATTTACTAATAAATACACTTTGAATGTACCTACTAATAACGACTAATAAATACGCTTTGAATGTATCTACCAGTACCTACTGAAAAATACACTTTGAATGTATCTACTAATGCTTACTAATTAATAAACTTTCAGTGTATCTACTAATACCAACTAAGAAATAGACTTTGAATGTATCTACTAATGCTTACTAATAAATACACTTTGAATGTGTCTACTAATACCTACTAATAAATACACTTTGAATATATCTACTAATGCTTGTTAATAAATATACTTTGAATGTATGTACTAATATTTACTAATAAATACACTTTGGATGTATCTACTAATATTTACTAATAAATACACTTTGAATTTATCGACTAATACCTACTAATACATACAGTTTGAATGTATCTACTAATACCTACCAATAAATACACTTTGAATGTATCTACTAATAATTACTAATAAATACACTTTGAAAGTATCTACTAATACCTAGTAATAAATACACTTTGAATGTATCTATTAATGCTTTCTAATAAATACACTTTGAATGTATCTACTAATATTTTCTAATAAATACACTTTGAATGTATCTGCTAATATTTACTAATAAACACACTTTGAATGTATCTACTAGTACCTACTAATAAATACACTTTGAATGTATCTACGAATGCTTACTAATAAATACACTTTGAACGTATCTACTAATACCTACTAATAAATACACTTTGAATACATCTACTAATGCCTACTAACTAATACACTTTGAATGTATCTACTAATGCTTACTAATAAATACACTTTGAATGTGTCTACTAATAGTTACTAATAAATATGCTTTGAATGTATCTACTAATACCTACTAATAAATACACTTTGAATGTATCTACTAATGCTTACTAATAAATAGACTTTGAATGTATATACTAATACTTAATAATAAATACACTTTGAATGTATTTACTAATACATACTAATAAATACACTTTGAATGTATCTACTAATACCTACTAATAAATACACTTTGTATGTATCTACTAATACTTACTAATAAATACACTATGAAAGTATCTACTCATACCTATTAATAAGTACACTTTGAATGTATCTACTAATACTTACTAATAAATACTCTTGGAATGTATCTACGAATACTTCCTAATAAATACACTTTGAAAAAAGTGGGCAAAGTATTGGAGAGAATTATTAGGGATAGGATTTATAGTTATTTAGAGAGAAATGAATTGAATGGGGATAGTCAGCATGGTTTTATGAAGGGCTGTTCGTGCCTTACTAACCTCATTGAGTTTTTTGAAAAAGTGACTAACGAGGTGGATGTGGGTAAGTCAGTTGATGTGGTATATATGGACTTTAGTAAGTCGTTTGATAAGGTGGCCCATGGAAGACTTCTGCAGAAAATGCAGATGTACGGGATAGAGGGTGATTTAGCTAATTGGGTTAGGAATTGGCTAGCAGATAGAAGACAGAGGGTGGGGGTTGATGGGAGATATTCATCTTGGAGTTCGGTGACAAGTGGTGTACCTCAGGGGTCTGTTTTGGGGCCCCTGCTGTTTGTGATTTTTATACATGATCTGGATGAGAGTATTGAAGGATGGATTAGTAAATTTGCAGATGACACTAAAGTCGGTGGAGTGGTAGATAGTGAAGAGGGGTGTTATAGTTTGCAGAGGGACTTGGACAAGTTGCAGAGCTGGGCCTGAGAGGTGGCAAATGGAGTTTAATGTGGAAAAGTGTGAGGTAATGCACTATGGCAGGAATAATAAATGTGTAGAGTATAGAGCTAATGGTAGGATTCTTAGTAGTGTTGATGAACAGAGGGATCTTGGTGTGTATGTGCATAGATCCCTGAAAGTAGGCAGTCAAGTCGAGATGGTTGTTAAGAAGGCATATGGAGTCTTAGCTTTTATTGGTAGGGGGATTGAATTTCGGAGCCGCAACGTCATGTTGCAACTGTACAAAACTCTAGTTGGCCGCACTTGGAGTATTGTGTGCAGTTCTGGTCCCCATATTATAAGAAAGATGTGGAGGCATTGGAGAGGGTACAGAGGAGGTGTACCAGGATGTTGCCTGGTATGGAGGGCAGGTCTTATGAAGAGAGGCTGAGGGATTTGAGGTTGTTTTCGTTAGAAAGGAGGCGGCTAAGAGGGGACCTAATCGAAACATATAAGATGATTGGAGGTTTAGATAGGGTGGACAGTGATAGCCTTTTTCCTAGGATGGAGAAAGCTAGCACGAGGGTTCACAGCTTTAAATTAAGGGGTGTTAGTTATAGGACGGATATCAGAGGTAGGTTCTTTACCCAAAGGATGGTTCGGGAGTGGAATGCCCTGCCTGCAGCAGTTGAGGATGCGCCAGGTTTGGTGGCGTTTAAGAGGTTAGTTGATAAGTTTATGGAAGAGAAGGGAATGGTTTAGTTTGGAGGGGCATTGCTTTTTACATTGGTCGGCGTAACATCGAAGGCCGAAGGGCCTGTTCTGTGCTGTAATGTTCTATGTTCTATTTTCTATCAAGCAGGGGTGGGGCGAATAAACTGGAAGGAGGTGTTCTTGGGGAAAAGCACAGAAGGAAGGTGGCAGATATTCAAGGAATGCTTGTCTGGAGCTTTGCACGACAACGTTCCGGTGAGACAAGGAGGTTTTGGTAGGACGTGGGAACCGTGGTGCACGAAGGCTGTGGTGAACATAGTCAGGAAGAAAAGAAAGGTGTATAAAAGGTTCAAAGAGCTAGGAGATGTTGGGGATCTAGAGAAGTATAAGGCTTATAGAAGAGAGCTTAAAAAGGAAATTAGGAGAGCCAGAAGGGGTCATGAGAAGGCCTTGGCTGGTAGGATTAAGGAGAATCCCAAGGCCTTCTACAAATATGTGAAAAGTAAAAGGATGAGAAGAGAAGGATAGGACCTATAAAAGGTGAAGGGGGAAAAGTCTGTATGGAACCGGAAGAAATGGCAGAGGTGCTTAATGAGTACTTTGCCTCAGTATTCACGGTGGAAAGTGATCTGGGAGGATGCACTACAAGTTTGCGGCAGACTGAAAAGATTGAGTATGTAGATATTAAGGAAGCGGATGTGTTAGAACTTTTAAATGCTATCAAGATAGACAAGTCTCCGGACCAGATGGGATGTACCCCAGGTTATTGTGGGAGGTGAGGGATGTCATTGCAGAGCCCCTGGCGATGATCTTTGCGTCGTCGATGGAGACGGGAGAGGTTCCGGAGGATTGGAGGATTGCGGATGTGGTCCCTATTTTCAAGAAAGGGAACAGGGATAGTCCTGGAAATTACCGACCGGTGAGTCTGACCTCAGTGGTTGGTAAGCTGATGGAGAGGCTTCTGAGGGACAAGATTTACGAGCATTTGGAGAAGTTTAGGTTGATTAGAAATAGTCATGGTTTTGTAAAAGGCAGGTCGTGCCTTACGAGCTTAATTGAGTTCTTCGAAAATGTGACTGAACACATTGACGAAGGAAGAGCAGTGGACGTGGTGTACATGGACTTCAGCAAGGCATTTGACAAGGTCCCACATGCAAGACTTCTTGAGAAGGTGAGAGGCCATGGGATCCAAGGGGCTTTGGCCTTGTGGATCCAGAACTGGCTTGCCTGCAGAAGGCAGAGGGTGGTTGTGGATGGCTCTTTTTCTGCATGGAGGTCGGTCACCAGTGGAGTGCCCCAGGGATCTGTTCTAGGACCCTTGCTGTTTGTCATTTTCATAAATGACCTGGATGAGGAAGTGGAGGGATGGGTGAGTAAGTTCCGATGACACGAAGGTCGGGTGTTGTGGATGGTCTGGAGGGATGTCAGAAGTTGCAGCATGACATCGACAGGATGCAAGACTGGGCGGAGAAGTGGCAGATGGACTTCAACGCGGATAAATGTGTTGTGGTCCATTTTGGCAGATCAACGGGATGAATGAGTACACTATCAAAGGTAGGAGTCTTAGCTGTGTGGAAGAGCAGAGGGATCTTGGGGTCCGGGTCCATAAGACTCTCAAATCGGCCTCCCAGGTGGAGGATGTGGTTAAGAAAGCTTACGGTGTACTGGCCTTCATTCATCGAGGGATTGAGTTCAGGAGTCAGGAGGTAATGCTGCAGCTTTATAGGACCCTTGTCAGACCACACTTGGAGTACTGTGCGCAGTTCTGGTCGCCTCACTATAGGAAGGACGTGGAAGCTATTGAAAGGGTGCAGAGGAGATTTACAAGGATGTTGCCTGGATTGGGAGGCATGCCTTATGAAGACAGGTTGAGGGAGCTGGGACTGTTCTCCCTGGAGAGACGAAGGTTGAGAGGCGACCTGATAGAGGTTTACAAGATGTTGAGAGGATAGATAGGGTGGACTCTCAGAGACTATTTCCCAGGGCTGAAATGGTCGCGACGAAGAGGGCACAGATTTAAGGTGCAGGGAAGCAAGTACAGAGGGGATGCTAGGGGAAAGTTTTTCACTCAGAGGGTGGTGAGTGAATGGAATCGGCTGCCGTCGTGGTGGTTGAGGCGAACTCGCTGGGGTCTTTTAAAAGACTTCTGGATGAGTATATGGGATCCAATGGGATTGGGGGTTATAGATAGGTCTATGGCTGGGTAGGTTTTGATGTGTTCGGCACAACTTGTGGGCCGAAGGGCCTGTTTGTGCTGTAGTGTTCTATGTTCTATGTGACAATAAAAATCTGGAAATAAACAATACCAGTTTTCACTGAATTTGATCCCAATACATGTGGACATAATAAAAAGCTCAATCAATACTTTTCACGTCGATCCCAATACATGTGACAATGACATAAATCAAACAATCTTTTCACTGTCATCCCCGTACATGTGACTCCAAAGACAATAATAATCAAACAATTCTTTTAGGGCGGGCCAATTCACTTCAAAGAAGGGGAAGAGAGACCCCGGGGAATACATGTGACAAAGATATTGGAAATAAAACAATTCTTAGTTCACTGTATCACAATACAGGGTAGACAATAATAAGTTTTGAAAAAGTCAAAGAATAAGGCGTTTGATGTCTTAGTAAGGCTGTATCCCAGTACATGTGGAATAGAGAGTGATTTAGCAATTGGATAAATCAAACAGAGGGTACTTTTCACGTATCCCAAGTGTGTACAGGTTTGTAATTTTTATAAATGATCTGGATGAGGGTATTGAGGGATGGATCAGTAAATTTGCAGATGACACTAAAGTCGGTGGAGTGGTAGATAGTGAAGAGGGGTGTTATAGTTTACAGAGTGACTTGGACAAGTTGCAGAGCTGGGCCGAGAGGTGGCAAATGGAGTTTAATGTGGAAAAGTGTGAGGTAATGCACTTTGGCAGGAACAATAAATGTGTAGAGTATAGGGCTAATGGTAGGGCTCTTAATAGTGTTGAGGAACAGAAGGATCTTGGTGTATGTGTCAATAGATCCCTGAAAGTAGGCAGTCAAGTGGATAAAGTTGTTAGAAGGCATATGGAGTCTTAGCTTTTATTGGTAGGGGGATTGAATTTAGGAGCCGCAGCATCATGTTGCAACTGTACAAAACTCTAGTGCGGCCGCACTTGGAGTATTGTGTGCAGTTCTGGTCCCACATTATAAGAAAGATGTGGAGGCATTGGAGAGGGTACAGAGGAGGTTTACCAGGATGTTGCCTGGTATGGAGGGCAGGTCCTATGAAGAGAGGTTGAAGGATTTGAGGTTGTTTTCGTTAGAAAGGAGGCGGCTAAGAGGGATCTTATTGAAGCATATAAGATGATTAGAGGTTTAGATAGGGTGGACAGTGATAGCCTTTTTCCTAGGATGGAGAAAGCTAGCACGAGGGGACACAGCTTTAAATTAAGGGGTATGAGTTATAGGACGGATATCAGAGGTAGGTTCTTTACTCAAAGAGTGATTAGGAGTGGAATGCCCTGCCTGCAGCTGTTGTAGATGCGCCAAGTTTGGTGGCGTTTAAGAGGTTAATTGATAAGTATATGGAAGAAGGGAATGGTTTAGTTTGGAGGGGCATTGCTTTTTATTTTGTCGGCACAACATCGAACCGAAGGGCCTGTTCTGTGCTGTAATGTTCTACGTTTCTATGTTTATTTAACAATAATAATCCAACCAAACTTTGCACGTATCCCAATACATGGAGGAATACTAAACTCAAAAACATACTTTTCACTGTATCCCCAATACCATGTGGGACAATAATAAATCAAACAATACTTTCACTGTATCCAGAATACATGTGCAATAATAAAACGAATGCAAACTTTCAGCATCATGGCGAAAAGCAGTTGCTTTAGTTAGAAATTTAAATAAAGCTTTGACATCAGAGGATTTAGGCAGCAAACAAATGGAAGAAAAAGAAGGGATGTGTAGTGGACATGATGGATTAATGATAATGTTGCCTAAGTCTGGAATGTGTGTTCGACTACTCCGCACGACAGTGGGACGCATTGCAGCTGATTGAATAAATCTGAATATAGCCAGGACTGTGTAAACAGCAGGATTAAACAAAAAAAGGTCAGTACAGAACACGCGCCTTGCAAGATATGGCCCTTAGGGAAAAGAATGGTGCACCTTCTTCCAACTTCAAGAAAAAACTATCCAAGTAAATGTGCGAACATAGAAAACACTTTTAACAACCCGCTCATACGGAGAAGTCAGGGGTACCAGATGGCGCAGTGGTAGCGTTGCCGCCCTCACAGCGGGAGGGCCCGGGTTCGATTCCCATGGGTCACTGGTGTGCACATTCTCCCAATGTCTGCCGGATCCTCGAAGTGCTCCAGTTTCCGCCCACAGGTATCTCCATCCCATGTAACAGAAACAGGCGGCTAGGGGATTTCGCAGTAACTTCATCTGCAGTGTTAAGAAGCCTGCTTCTAATACTAATAAATAAGTTTATCTACTTCCAACTCCTTCCCTTCCTTTACATCTGCTTTATAGTGCGCAGGGATTGAATTTAATTGATCGCAGTGAGTGCAGTATGAAGGGCGAATGGCCTCCTCCTGCTTCTAGTTTCGATGTGTCAGAGTCTGTTTGCAAGTGAGCGCGTGCGTAAGTTGCCTTGCCAACATCAACCATGATCGGAAAACTCACACAATGATTCTAGTAGTGATCAAATTGGGACGTGTTTGTAACAAACATTGTATTTCAAACTCCAAGTGTAAGAAATGACGCTAAAGATGGTGGAGCAATGCCACAGGATACAATTCTGCCTAATTCCATCCTTAACTTGCCTCGTCATTGTTTGAGATTCCAACCAACGAGAGAGTGGCATAAAGGGGCTTTTACAATGGTGGACAGCCCCGGCATGCGCAGGGGATCGGCGCTTGGACCTCAACTGTTTACCAATTACATAGACGATCGGAGGAAGGGGCTTGAGTGCAGGGTGACGAAATTGTGATGACACCAAGTTGAGCAGGAAAAGCGAAATTGTGTGGAGAGTGCGGAAAAGTTGCAGAGGGATTCTGGGTATGCTGAACGGGAGTGGGCGAGGACCTGGCAGGAAGGGAGATAACGTTAAGCAAATGTCAGGTACCCGCTTTGGTAGGCATAATCGGCAGGAGGGATTATTATTGAAGGGTGAAAAGTGCAGCATGCGACGGTGCAGAGGGATTTGGGGGTCCTTGTGCACACAAATCGCAAAAAACCCAATCTGCAGGCTGATTGAGAAGGTGAATGGGATGTTGGCCTTATAGCGAGGGGGATAAGAATATAAAAGCAGGTAGGTTCGTTGCAACTGTACAGGGGCACTGGTGAGGCGCAATTGTGGTTCAATTTTGGCACTTGCATTTCTTGTATGGAATATTGGCCCTGGAGGGAGTCAGAGAAGGTTCACCAGGACTGATCCCGGAGATGAGGAGGGTTAATAAGAAGCAAGATTGAATAGACGGGTCTGTACTTTTAGGAGTTAAGAGGCTGAAAGGGGGAATTCTTATAGAGTAGATATGAGAAAAATGAAGGTGTTCGTTAGATTAGATAGGGTAGAAGTAGGAGAGATTCTTCCTGCGTAGAAAGGGTAGCAGGACGAGAGGGCACAGCCTCAAAAATAAGGGCGGCAGTTAGACGGAGTTGAGGAGGAACTTCTTCAACCCTTTCCAAAGGATGTGAATCCCTGGGAATTCTTGCCCATTGAAGTGTGAGCTCCTCGCTGATATAATTTAAGTAGATAGGTTACTGATCGATAGGGAATTAAGGTTACGGGGAAAACGCGGGAAAGTGAAACGATCCACTTTCAGGACGCCATGATCTGATTGAATGGTGGGGCAGGGGCAGCTCGAGTTGGGCTGAATGCCGCTCCTGCTCCTATTCTTATGGTGCATCAGCAAAACTCGAATTGGAGGGGAATTCTGCAGTCATAGTTGTGGAAGGAAGCAGCTGCGGGGACTGAGGAACACCAACCTTGCGGGAAACGGCGTTGAGGGTACTGGGGAGGGGGAGTTCTGTGCACTATCCTTGTGGGTTCGGGATCCAATCGCCGAGGGAGAGCCGAGGTCCAGGTCGTGGAGTTTGGGGATGGGTTGGTGGGAATGAAGTGTTGAAAGGCTGGGCGTAATCGATAAATAGGAATATGAGGCCTGGAGTGATCCAGGGTTGGAGCACAGGGAGAACTGGGGTCTGACCGTGTGGACCTGTTTTGGCAATAGGCAAACTGTAATGGGTAGGGCAATCCGGAAGGTGGAGATTGATCCGGCAAATGCCTAACCTTTCCGTCCAGTCTGGAAAGTTTATCTTCAAAAGTTGAAGACGTGGGAAAGGACCCAGAATAGGAAAACAGCAGGTAACTGTACATTGGGGCATGTCCCTTAAGGGAAAGGGGGTCAGGACCCAGGCCTTAAGCTTGCCCTGGGTGCCACTCGCCGAGCCAATCGGCGAGGACCACGCGGAGTTGGCGAAATAAACTCTTCAGAGTTAGCTCTGACCTCGCACTCATTTACAGTCAAATCAAGTGACGAATTGCAATTCAGAAATTGGGGCGGCACGGGGGTTAGCGCGGTGCCCACAGCGCCGGCGACTCCGGGTTCAAATGCGGGAGTTTGCGCGTCTCCCGTGGTGCGTGGGTTTTCTGGGCACTCCGGTTCTCCCACAAACACAAAAATTCGATCTTAGGTGATTGGTAACAAATTGTCCTATGGTGAAATTTCCAAAATTAGAAAAGATTAATATATATATTATTATCTAGGATATAAAATAGGATAATGATGTGGTATTACGGTGGCGCGGGCTCGTTGGGCCGAAGCATGTTTCCCGTGCTGTGTTGCTTAAAAAAAAAACTTCCCCTGCCCGGGTCACTGTCTGTGTGGAGTTTGCACGCCATCCCCGTGTCTGCCGTGGGTTTCCTCTGGTGCTCCGTTTCCTCGAACACTCCAAAGGAATGCAGGGTAAGTTGAATTGGCATGTAAAGTGCCCCTTAGCGTCCAAAGATGTGCAGTCAGGGATGTCATGCTAAATTGTCCCTTAGTGTCCAAAAGATGGCAGGTAGGGGGATTGGACATGCTGACGTTGCCCCTTAGCGTCCAAAGATGTGCAGGTCAGGGTGGATGGTCATGCTAATGTCCCTCAGTGCCAACGATGTGTAGGTTAGGGGGATCGGCCGATGCTAAATTGACCCTTAGTGTCCAAAGATGTGCAGGTTAAGGGGGATGGCCATGCTAAATGCCCCTTAGTGTCCAAAGATGTGCAGGTTAGGGGACTTGGCAGACTAAATGCACCTTGTGTCCAAAGGATGTGCAGGTTAGGGGATGGAACATGCAAGTGCCCCTAGCGTCCAAAGTATGTGCAGTTTAGGGGATTGGCATGTAAATGCCCTTAGTGTCCAAAGATGTGCAGGTTAGGGGATGGCCAGTGCTAAATTGCCCCTTGTGTCAAACATGTGTTAAAGAGGTGGATTGGCTGGGATAAATGCTTATTGTATAGAATAGACATGGATTGTGAGAGTCGGAGGGCAAATACATGATTAATGGAATTGGGAGTTACAGATCTCTCGGCCTGGTAGGTAGGATATGATCGGCGCAAAAACTGTGGGCGGAAGGGGGCCTGTTGTGCTTAGAGTATTGAAACCAACATTTCTAAGCTGTGGTGTCTGCCCCTCTCCCTAGCCCCGCGTATCTCCAGAGCAGAAAGGCTGTGGGTCAGTACTTTGTCAGAGAGAGGCAGTGTCAACACTGGGCCCAAATGGCCTCCTTCTGCCTGGAGGGATTTTTGTTGTTCTATATTTTTTTGCCTGTAACTGACAACTTCATTGATCCATCACCTCTCGTTGCTTTCCCCTGCGTATTATGTTCTCTCTCCATCCATTGTTCCCTTTTCCTACGAAACCTGCTCTTTTTGTATCCACTCGCGACATCCCCCCCCACTTCTCCCTAGTTACTCTCACTTGATAGATTTCTTCCTGATCGCTCACTGCTCACCATCTCCGTTAACCCATTCTCAACGATTTCAATTCAATCGAGCAGGCGGAAAATTGAAAGGAACCTTGGCCTGACTCGCCCCTTGCCTCTGTCCCCTGAGTAAATCAAAGAAATCACAAACGCCAGGGTGGGAGGAACGGTGAGGTGGGGGGTGGAGGTGGGTGGGCACAATCGGCCTAATAGAGAGAGCAAAAAATTCCCCTGAGTATAAAAACTGAACCGCAGCACGATCAAACTTGATCGTAGTCTCTTCCAGCTGTTTATCCTGGAAAGTTTGTTTCTCACTGTCACAAGTAGGGTTTAACATTAACCACTGCAATGAAGTTACTGTGACAATTCTGTGGTTACACTGAGGAGAATTAGCTACCTTTAAACACTGCAATGCGGTACAGGGTTTTGTTATATTTAAAACATATTCTTAAATAAACTTAAACAAAAATCTCCTCGTTGAAATTGACTATTGGCGTACAAGTAGGCTGACATAACACTGCAATTGAAGTTATACTGCCGACAATCCCCCCCTCCCCCTTGTGCCACACTCCTGTTCGGTTACACCGAGGGAGAATTTAGCACCTAACCTGCATGTATTTCAGACTGTGGGAGGAAACCCACGCAGACACTGGGAGGAATGTGCAAACTCCACGCAGGACCAGTGATCCGAGCTGGGAATCGACCCTAAACCGGGTCCCCTGGTGCTGTGAATCAAGTCAAACCAGTGTTATACGTGCTGCTATGTGCACTTATCACACCTTCAACATAATTAAATTTTAAAGCATTTTAGTTAGTGTAAAAGAAGCTTCCATACACTGCAATGCAGGTGACAGTGTTTGGTTATATTTCCAATATATTCTTAAAAATAAACTTTGTGTGATAAAATTTTCCTAGTTTAAAAGTACTTATTAAGTCACAAGTAGGCTTACATTAACACTGGCAGTGTAGTTCCTGTGACAATCCCCCTTATTGCCACATTCCTGTTAGGGTTACACTGAGAGAGAATTTAGTATCTAACCAGCATGTCTTTCACACTTGGGAGGAAAGGAGCACCCAGGAGGGAACCCACGCAGACACGGGGAGAATGTGCAAACTCGATTACAGACAGGACCCGAGCCGGGAATCGAACCCGGGTCCCTGGACACGTGAAGCAGCACGCTAATCCACTGTGCCACCCGGTATCTGTGACTATTCATAAAGCTCAATACAGAGAGGTTATTCAAGGTACAATCGTCTAAATTTACAGGTTAGCCATTGGTTTGCACTTGCCAAACACATTTAAAGTTTCAAGTTATTATTTGTCACAAGTGGTGGCACAGTAGTTAGCACTGCTGCCCACAGCAGCAGGGACCGGGTTCAATTCTGGCCTCGGGTCACTGTCTCTGTCGAATCTGCACATTCTCCCTGTATGTGCGTGGGTTTCTCCGGGATGCCCAGGTTCGTCCCACACTATGAAAGACGTGCTGCTACGTGCCAAAATTCCCCTCAGTGGAACCCAAATACAGGAATGGGCAACTGGGGAGTTCACAGTAACTCATCGCAGTGTTAATCTAAGCTGACTGCTTCAAATAAATAAAACTTTAAACTCAGAAGTTTTATTAGCCACAAAGTTAATTACGAATATAAGATTGGAATATAACAAAACACAGTAACTTATTGCAGGTAATGTGAGCTTCTTTGCGACACTAAAAACTTTAAACTAGCTTACAATAAATTGCAATAAGAGTTCCTGTGTTTTTGTTATATTTTTAATTGAATTCGTGAAAAATTGGCGATTAAAAAACTTCTGAGTTTAAAGTTATTTGACACAATCAGTTACATTAACATGCAAAGAAGTTACTGTGAAAATCCCAGTCGCCACACTCCTGGTGGGTTACAATGGGAGAATTAAATTTAACCAACAAGTCTTCGGACTGTGGAGAAACCGGATAGCACTGGAGGAAACCATGCAGGACATGGGGAGACGGCAGATCTCACACAGACAGTGACCCCGAGCTGGGAATCGAAAACCCAGGCTCATGGTGCTGTGAGGCAGGGATTAGGGACCTGCGTTGGAATTGTGCAAGCTTCAGTGAACCAGACATTCTATTCTATTCCATAAATAAAAAGTAAAAGTATTTATTAGTCACATGTAGGCTACATTAAACCACTGCAAGAAGTCACAGTGGAAAACCCCTATCCGCCACACCCTGTCGGGTTACAATGGCCAGACAGAATTTAGCATCCAACCACACGTCTTTCGGACTGTGGGAGGAAACCGGAGCGCCCGGAGGAAACCCACGTAGACAAGGGGAGAAGGTGCAACGTCCACCACAGGACAGTGACCCGAGCTGGAATCGAACCCTGGTCCTTGGCGCTGTAAAGCAGTGGTGCTAACCAACTGTGCCAACGTTGCTGTCTCATTCTATGACTCCCAGCAAGGAATTCCAAGAATGCCCGCAAAGGAGAACAGGTTTGTTCTTCCCCCGGGACTCGGTGTTATCTGAGTAAAACCGCCTGTGGTTTTGTGCAAACAAATAGACCTGTTGGACCTTAAGCGGGTGTTGTGAAATTTCTACTGTGCTCAATCCCAATCCAATTCAGCATCTCCACACCATCAAAACCTCTTCGCAGAAACTGGAGCATCCTCACTTAAAACCAGACCAACATTCAAATATAAATAGCAACTTCACTTAAATGCGAGCACTATTTCCAACTTAGTTCCAACGCTCAAAAATCCAGAAATATAAAACCCATCTGACCTCATTCCTAAACTACCAGCATCTATTGCTAAATTTAAACGTAAAAAAAAAAACTCCTTTTATTGTGGGTACTGTTTGTTCATGCTTCCTTTTATGAGACTAGTGAGATGTCAATATTAAAAACCTGTGTGTTTGGTCGCAAACGATTATTAAAACACTCGCAAACAAATATAAAAAAAAATTCACTCTGGAACTGTTATAATAGTAGACATAATCCTAATGTATATTTGACTAAAGTAGAACAAAGAACAAAGAACAAAACAGCACTGGAAACAGGGCCCTTCGGCCCAACGAGCCTGCGCCGCAACCTCAATGTTCCCACCTCAAACCGTGATCCCTGTCCATGTTCTAGATCTATGGATTCAAAACCAAATTTGAGATGATTTAGGGAGAATTTGTTTTGCCATCAGCCTAAGAGCGCATCCTTGGGATTGTGGAAGGAAACCGGAGGGAGCACCAGGAGAAAAACCCCGCAAGCACGGGGGGACTGCGCAAATTCCCATCCTGGCAGAGGCATGGATTGGGGCCGGTGTCTGGGGGAGTTTGCGCATTCTCCCCGGCTTGCGTGGGTTTTTTCCGGTGTGCTCCGCGTTCCTCCCACATCCCAAAGATGTGCTCTTAGGCTAATTGCAAAAAACATTCTCCTTAAATTGTTTCATTGGTTCTAATCCGTAGATCTATAAAACAAGATGTCATGGGTAGCGTGGGGAACATCGGGTGGGTGGCGGCGTTGGGCTCGTTGGGCCGACCCGAAGGGCCTGTTCCCGCGCTGTTTTGTTCTTTGTTTTTTTTTTTTCTTCAAATTCCCCTCAGTGACCTGAGCAGGTGGAGAGAGGGATTTTCTCAGTAACTCACTGCACTGTTAATGTGAGACGATTGCACAAATAAATAGCAATGAGGAAAAGGTTAGCCATCATTGTAGGAGTGGCAGAGATCGAATTTGCCACTAAAAAAGTTTGCTTATTATTCGTTAAAAATAAATATAATAAAAATTAAAATAAGAACTTATGAGTCCAAGTAATAATGAAAATAGATTAGCCATGATCGGAGTGAGTGGCAAAGGCACTGAATTTGCCTACTTAAAAAAGATCGTTTGTTATTAATCACAAACAATATTGTGCAATGGAACTTTACTGTGAAATCCCCTAATCCGTGTCTCATTAATTCAGGACAAAAATCCGACAAGTCCACTGCTAAATCCCCAAAGCAGTGATAGACTCTCTCCAAAAACTAACCGCAAAAATGTTTTAGAAAGATCCAGACCCTTCTACTGCACCCGACCATTCACAGCATGACCGTTGTTTGGGGCAGATTTACCAACCGAGTCTATAATTCAACATAAGGAATCAGACCAGGGAGGGTGTTACAAGCCAACGCAACAGGACATCCCTGTTGAGGACATCCAATTTCATGGAGTGAAAACCCACAGTTTCCCACAATAATTTTCATACTAAACTCACTGCAGGGTTAATGTAAAACTCATACCTACAATAAATACACTTTGAAAGTACCTACTAATACTACTAATAAATCCACTTGAATGATCGACCTAATACCTACAAAGAATACCACTTGAATGTATCCACTAATACTACTAATAAATACACTTTCAATGTATTACTGAACATACTAATAAATACTTTTGAAGTATCTACTAATACTTACGAAAAATACACTTTTGAATGTATCTACTAATACTTTACTAATAAATACACTTTGAATGTATCTACTAGTAACTTACTAATAAATACACTTCAATTGTATCTACTGACTACCTACTAAAAATACATTTGAATGTATTACTAATACTTACTATAAATACACTTTGAATTTATCTACTAATCCTAATGAATACACTGAATGTATATACAATACTTACAAATAAATACACTTTGCACGAATCTAAATACTTCCTATAAATACACTTGAATACAGTACTAATACCTACTAAGAATACACTTGAACGTAGGTACTACTACTTACTAATAAAAAACAATTTGAATGTATCTACAATGCTTAAATAAAACACTTTGAATGATCTACTGATTGCCTACTAATAAAATACACTTTGATGTATTCTACTAAACATACTTAATAAAAAACAATTGAATGTATCTACTAATACTACTAAAAAACACATTGAATGTATTACTATAACTACTAATAAATACACTTCGAAATATCCTACAAAATACTACTAATAAATACGTGCTTCGAATGTATCTAAAAATACCTACCATAAATACGATTTGATGTATCTAGTAATGCTTACTCATAAATGCACTTTGAATGTATCAGTAAGACCTATGCTAAATACACTTGAAGTATCTACTAATACTTACTAATAAATAAGCTTGAATGTTCTACTATACTGGACAATAGATTACACTTTGAATGTATCTATATGAGAACTAATAACATACACTTTGAATGTATTTACTAACGCTACAAAATAAATACACTTTGAAGTATCTATAATACTTACTAATAATACACTTGAAATTGTATCGACTAATACCTACTAATAAATACACTTGAATGTATCTACAATGTTACTAATAAATAACTTGAAAGATCTACTAATACTTACTAGTAAAATACACTTGAATGTATTCTATAAGCTTACTAGTAGATAAAGTGAATGAAGCTAATAATTCTTAAATAATAATACACTTGACTGTATCTACTTAAACCTACTAATAAATACACTTTGAAGGTATCTACTACTAAGCTACTAATAAATACACTTGAACTGTATATATAATACCTACTACTAAATACACTTGAAGTATCTCCTAATGCTTAAATAAATTGACCACTTTGCAGTATCTACAAATACTTACTAATAAATACACTTTGAAATGTATCTGACTATACCTACTTAATAATACCACTTTGACGAATCTACTAATACCTACTAAATAGAATTACATTTTGACTGATCAACTAAATACGTACTAATAAATACACTTTGGAATGTATGTACTATAATACTACTAATAAATACACTTTGAATGTACATACAATATACTAATACATTTACAATTTGAATGAATATAATAAATACAAATAAACACGCTTTTGAACGTATATACTAAAGCTTGAATAAAAAACTTTGAATGTATTCTAGTAAATACCTACTAATAATACACTTTGAATGTATCTACTAATACTTACTATAAAATATAGTTGAATGTATCTACTACTACATACAAATATATACACTTGAATGTATCTACTAATGTTGCTAATAAAACACTTGAAGTATCTAAGAATACTACAATACATAGGACGTTGAACGTATCTACGAATGCTCTAACTAATAAATACACGTTTGAATGTATCTAAGAATACTTAATAATAGATACACTTTGAACGTATTACGAATGCTAACTAATATAATACCACTTGAATGTATCTACTAGCTTACTAATAAAATACACCTGGAAATGTATCTACACAGTGCTTACTAATAAAACATTGGAATGTATCTATAATGCTTACAAATAAATACACTTTGAATGTATCTACTAATACTTACCAATCAATACACTTTTGAATGTATGTACTAATACTATAATAATACACTTTGAATGATCTACTAATGGCTATAATAAATACACTTGAATGTATGTACTAGTGCTTACTGATAAATACACTTAGAATTATCTACTAACGTTTACAAATAAATACACTTTGACGTATCTATAAACTTAATAATAAAACACATTGAATGTAATCTACTAAACCGACTAATAAATACACTTTGAATGTATCTACAATGCTTACTAATAATAAACATTGAATGAATCTACTAATAAATACTAGTAAATGCACTTGAAATGTATCTTACTAATACTATAAAAATACATTGACGTATCCACTAATACTTAAGAAATAAAATGTTTCCGAAAGATTACGAATACTAATAAATAAATACCATTTGAAGTATCTACTAATACTAACAATAAATCACTTTGAATGTATATACTAATACTTACTAATAAATGACACTTTGAATAAAAATCTACTAATACTACTAATAGGATACCTTTGAATGTAGTCTCCTAATACCTACTAATAAATACACATTGAAAAAGTACTACTAATATAATACTAATAAATACATGTTGAATGTATCTACTAATAACTGATAATAAAACACTTTGAATGTATCAAATATTTACTAATAAATACACGTTGCATTTCAACTAATACTTACTAATAAAATACACTTGGAATGTATCTACTATAATTACTAAAAAATACACTTGATGTATCTACTAATACTTACAAATAAATACACTTTGAATGTAATACTAAATACCTACTAATAAATACACTTGAAGTATCTACTAATGCTTACTAATAAATACAACCTTTTAAAAAAAAAATGTATCTACAAGTGCTTACTAATAAATACACTTTGAATTATCTACTAATGCTTACAAAATAAATACACTTGAATGTATCTCCTAATACTTACCAATCAATTACACTTTGAAGTATGTACTAATACCTACTAATTAAAACACTTTGAATGTATATACAATGCTTCCTAATAAATACACTTTGAGTATGTACTCGTGGCTTACTGATAAATACACTTAGAATGGATCTACTAACGTTTACAAATAAATACATTGAATGATCTACTAATACTTACATAAATACGCACTGAATGTATATACTAAGACCACTAATAAAATACCCTGTGAATGTTGTATAATGCGTACTAATAAATCAACATTGAATGAATCTACTAAGACATACTAGTAAAATGCACTTGGACGGTATTACTAATACCTACTAAAAATACACTTTGAACGTATCCACTAATACTTCTAAGAAATTAAACTTTGAAAGTATTTACTACTACCAATAATAAAACCATTGAATGTATCTACTATACTACTATAAATACAATTTGATGTATCTATAATACTTACTAATAACTACACTTTGAATAAATCTAATAATACCTACTAATAAATACAATTGAAAGTATTACAATATCTAAATTAAATACCATTGAAGTATCTACTATACCTACTAATAATACACATGAAAGAATCTACTAAATCTAGAATAAATACATTTTGAATTGTATCTTACTAATACTTACTATTAAATAACACTTTGAATGTAATCTACTAATATTACTAATAACTACACGTTTAAGTTACAACTATATACTTACTAATTAAATAAACTTTGAATTGTATTACTAATAATTACTAATAAATACACTTTGAATGTATCTACTAATACTACAATCAAATACCTTTGAATTGTAAATACTAATACCTACTAAAAATACAACTTTGAATGTATTACTAATACTTACTAATAAATATACTTTGAAATAACTACTAATACCTACTAATAAGACATTTGAATGTATCTATAATACTGACTAATAAAATGCACTTTGAATGTATTCTATAAACCTACTAATAAATACACTTTGAACGTATTCACTCTATACTTTCTAAGTAAATAAATTTGAAAGTATCTGCTAATACCTAATAATAAATCCATTGAATGTATCTACTAAGACAAACTAATAAATACACTTTAAATGTATCTACTAATACTTACTAAATAAATACACTTGAATAATCATTAAATATTACTAAATAGATACACTTTGAATGTATTACAATACCTACTAATAAACACACATTAAAAATATCTACAATACCACAATAAATACATTTTGAATGATCTACTAATACTTACTAATAAAAACACTTTGAATGTATTACTAATACCTAACTAATAAATACATATGAATGTATATACTAATATTTTATAATACGTACAAGTTGAATGAACTACAAATAACTACGAATAAATAGGCTTTGAGTGTATCTACTAATGACTTACTAATAAAATAAACTGAATGTATCTACTAAAACTACAAATAAATACACTGTGAATTCATTACTAATACTAACTAATAAATACAGTTTGAATGTATCCACTAATACATAATCATATGTACAACTTTGAATGTATCTACTAACTGCTTGCTAATAAATGACCTTGAATGTTTCTACATACATGCTTATAAAAAATACACTGAATGTCATCTAAGAATGTTACTATAAGTACACTTTGAACGTATCTACTAATACTTACTAATGAATACACTTTGAAGTATCTACTAATACTTACTAAATAAATACACTTTGATGTATATACTAATACTTACCAATAAATAAACTTTGAATGTATTTACTAAACTTACTGTAAAACACTTTGAAACGTATTAGTATTACTACTAATTAATACACTTTGAATGTATTAATAATACTTCAAATAAATACCACTTTGGAAGTATCTCCAACACTACGAATAAAACACACATTGAAGTATCTACTAATAATTACTAATAATACACTTGAAAATATCTACTAATACTACTCACAAACACACTTTGAATCTATAACTAATATTTAATAATAAATACACTTTGAAAAATTCTACTATATCTACCAATAAATGCATTTTGAATGTATCTACTAATATTACTAATAAAATACACGTGAATTTATAAAAACTAATCTTTCTAATAAATACAGTTTGAATGTATCTAGTAATACTTATTAATAAATAATTTGAAAGTAATACTAATACCTACTGTTAAAACACTTTGAATGATCTAGTAACCAGCAAATAATAAATACGCTTTGAATGTATCTACTAATACCTAGTAATAAATACATTTGAATGTATCTACTAAGACTACTAATAAATACACTTGAATGTATCTACTAATACCGTGAATAAAATCACGTTGAAACGATCTACTAAATACTTACTAAAATAAATACACTTTAAAGGATCTACTAATACTTACGAATAAATACACTTTGAAGTATCTACTAATACTTATCAGCAAATACACTTTGAATGTATCTACTAATATTACTAATAAATACACTTTGAATGTATCTCCCAATGCTTACTAAGAAATAACTTGAATGTATCTACAATACCTACAATAATACACTTGACATGTATCTACTAATACCTGCTAATAAATACCACCTTTGAATGTATCTACAATATTTACTGATAAATGCATTCGAATGATCATACTAATACCTACTACATAAAACACTTTGAAGTATTAGTAATACATTACTAATAAATACACTTTGAATGATATCCTCACTAAAGTCTTCCACCCCAAACACAACACAAATAAACACACCCCCCCTCGGCAAACCGTACACCTACAAATACATACACTCCACACAACAACCATACAACTCCATTGAACGTATATACTACACAATACCGTCCCCACCCCCCCCACTCCAATAAACTACACTTGAAGATCTACTAATCCTACTAATAAATACACCTTCAAGTACACTAATATATAACAAAAGCACTTTCAAATGATCTACTAATACTACTAATAAATACGCTTGAATGTATCTACAAAAATACCACTAATAAATACACTTATAATGTACTACAGAGAACCACTATAACTAATAAAACTAACACCTATTGAATGAACAGATCTAACCCACCCACCTAATACATACACCATACACACTAAATACACCCTTCTCAATACAATATCTACTATTATTTACAATAAAATACAGCTTAGACACAATGATCTAACACTAATCCTACAATGACACTAACAAACACACTCTAAACTGTATCTACAATTAACTAAATACTAATACAATGCAACATTAGAATGAGTCTACAAATACCTACATAAATACAATACAACTATTGAATAATACCTAATTCATGTTTACAAGAATAAATACACTTGGAATATATCAACTAATAACACTAATAAATACACTTGGAATGTAATCTACATTACTTACTAATAAATGCAATTTGAATATATTACTAATGCCTTACTAATAAATACACTTTGAATGTATATACTGATTTTATAATAAATAGCTTGAATTATCCAATACTTAGTAATAAATCCACTTTGAAAGTATCCTACTAATCTTACTAGTAAGTACACTTTGAAAGTATTTAGTAATACCTCCTAAGAAATACCCTTTGAATGTATCTACTAATATTACTAATAAATACACATGTATGTATCTACTCAATACTTATTAATAAATACACTTTGAAAAATATTTATATACCTCCTAAGAAATAAACTTTGAATGTATCTACTAATAATTACTAATAAATACACATTGAACTGTACTACAATACTTACTAATAAATGCACTTTGAAGTATCTACTAATACTTAGTAAAACACAACCTTGAATGTATCTACTAATATGTACTAATAAATACACTTGAAAGTTTCTACTAATATACTAATAAAAAAACTTTGAATGTATCTACTAATATTTACTAATAAATAACGTTGATTTATAACTTTATACTACTACACAAAAATGCAATTTGAATGTATTACTAATACATATAATAAATACACTTTGAATGTACATACTACATACCTACTAATAAACACACTTTGAATGTTCTACAATACCTACTAAATAATCAATCTTTACTCAAAGATGATTAGGGAGTGGAATGCCCTGCCTGAGATGTGGGATGCGCAAGTTGGTGGCGTTAAGATGTTAGTTGATAAGTATATGGATGAGAAGGAAATGTTTAGTTAGGAGGGGATGCTTTTTATTTTAAACGATCGGCACACACATCGAAGGCCGAAGAGCTGTTCTGTGCGTATTGTTCTACTGTTCTATGTTCTATGTTCTATAATGACCTTTGAATGTATCTACTAATACTTACAAATAAATATACTTGAATGTATCTACTAATACCTATAATAAATACACTTCAAAGGATCTCTCATACTTACTAATAAATACACTTTGAAGATCTACTAATACTTACTCATGAATACACTTTGAATGTATCTATAATACTTAATCATAAAATAACACTTGAAAGATCTACTAATGACCTACTAAATAAATAACACTTCAAAGGATACTCATACTTACAATAAAATACACTTTGAATTATCTACCATACTTACTAATAAATACACTTCGAATGTATCTAATAAGCTTACTCATAAATACACTTTGAATGTGTCTACTAATAAATACTAGAAGACACTTTGAATGTATCTCTAATACCTACTATCAAAACACTTTGAACATATATAACTAATATTACTAATAAATACACTTTAAATGTATATACTAATTACAATAAATAGACTTCAATGTATACTAATACTTTCTAATAAATAAACTTTGAATGATATCTACTAAAACCTAAAGAACCACATACGTTTGAGTATCTACTAATACTTACTAATAAATACACCTTTGAATGTACCTATAATGCCTTACTAAAATACACTTGAATGTATCTACTAATACCTACTAAAAAATAACTTTGAATGTATCTGCTAATACTTATAATAAAAACACTTGAATTATCTACGAATATAATGAAAAAATACTCTTTGAACTGTATCATACTAATATTACGAATAAATACCACTTTGATGTACCTATAATACTTACTAATAAATACACTTTGAATATATCTACTAATATTACTAATAAATACACTTGAATATTTCTAGTAAAATACTTACTAAATACATACATTTGAATGTATCCAACTAACTACTAATAAAACACTTGAATGTATCTAATAATACCTATAATAAATACACTTGAAAGTATCTACATAGAAACACTAGAACATAGAACATAGAACATTACACGCACAGAACAGGCCCTTGGCCTCCCCGATGTTGCGCCCCGACCAATATAAAAAGCAATGCCCCTCCAAACTAAACATTCCCTTCTCTTCCAATACTATCAAATAACCTCTTAAACGCCACCAAAAAACTTGGCGCATCTACAAACTGCTGCGGCAGGGCATTCCACTCCTGAACCACCTTGGGAAAGAACCTGCCTCTGATATATCTATAACTATCCACCCCTTAATCAAAGCGTGTCCCCCTCGGCTACTTACTACTTACTAATAGACTTGAATGTATCTACTAATCCTACTAATAAAATACTTCAATTTATCTACAAACTCACTAAAAATACGCTTTGAAGTATCTACTAATATTTATAATAAATACACTTTGAAACGTACCTACTAAAATTTACTACATAAGTACACTTGAATGTATCTACTAATACATACTAATAAATACACTGAATGTATCTACTCAATGCTTACTAATAAATACACTTTGAATGTATCTATTAATATTTACAAATCATACACTTGAATGTATCTTCTAATATTTACTAATTAATACACTTTGAATGTATCTTAATATCACTAATAAATACACTTGAATTATCTACTAATACCTATAATAAATACTACTAATAAATATACATATTTACCCCACAACCTAAATAAACTCTTGAATGACAAAACCCACACCCCCCCTACCCACTCACATCGCTTCACTAATCAAATACACTTTCAATCTATTCAACTAATATACACCGACCTAACATACACTGAATCGTCACCCCTCTACTATTCACGAAAAAATACCACCTCTGAAACTGTCCATATACTAATATATTACTAACAATCATCTGTCCACCTCACTAATCACTTCACCTACAAATAAACTACACTATAACTTATCACCCACCCCCACCCCCCCCACACCCCCCCCCACACCACTACAAATCTTACGACATAAATCCCACACTCTCTACATCTACCTCTCCTAATAATCACGAAAACCATACACTATCGAAACCCACCCCCTATAACCACCTACTCCAAATTATACAGACCACCTAAATACCACTACAACTGACATGCATCCACCTCCAAATCACTCCCCCTACAACACACCATACACTCTTGACACCTGTACATCACTACAAAACCACCCAAACCACATCATTTACCGAATAAATACCACACATAGAAACCCACTACCAGTATACCATAACACTTACTCCTAGTAAACACTCCTGAACTCAGCTATACACCACACACTAATAAACCACTACACTAAATAAATACAAAACTTTGAACCCCCCATGTATCTACCCTACATAACCAACTACATAATAAATACACTAATTAAAATGTAACATACCCCCCTAATAATATCTCACAAATAACACTACACTTGAATGTACCTACTAATAACGACTAATAAATACGCTTTGAATGTAATCTACCGTACCTACTGAAAATACACTTTGAATGATCTACAATGCTTACTAATAATAAACTTCAGGTATTACTAATACCACAAGAAAATAGACTTTGATGTATCACTAATGCTTACTAATAAATACACTTTGAATGTGTCTACTAATACCTACTAATAAAACACTTTGAATATAACTACTAATGCTTGCTAATAATATACTTTGAATGATGTCTAATATTTACTAATAAATACACTTGGATGTATCTACTAAATTACTAATAAATACACTTCTGAATTACGACTAATCACCTACTAATACATACAGTTTGAATGTATCTACTAATACCTACCAATAAAATACACTTTGAATGTATCTACTAAAATTACTAATATACACTTTGAAAAAGTATCTACTAATACCTAGTAAAAAAATACACTTTGAAGTATCTATAAGCTTTCTAATAAATACACTTTGATGTATCTACTAACAATCTCACAAAATAAATCACTTGAATGTATCTGCTAATCTTACTAATAAACACACTTGAAGTATCTACTAGTACCCTACTAATAAATACAATTTGAATGTATCTACGAATGCTTACAATAAATACACTTTGACGTATCTACAATACCTACAAATAATCCAAAATAACCATAATACATCTCAACAAATGCATACTAACTAATACACCTCTTGCACACATGTATCTAATAACTTACACCACAATAATAAATACACTTTGAATGTGTCTACTAATAGTTACTAATAAATATGCTTTGAATGTATCTACTAATACCTACTAATAAATACACTTTGAATGTATCTACTAATGCTTACTAATAAATAGACTTTGAATGTATATACTAATACTTAATAATAAATACACTTTGAATGTATTTACTAATACATACTAATAAATACACTTTGAATGTATCTACTAATACCTACTAATAAATACACTTTGTATGTATCTACTAATACTTACTAATAAATACACTATGAAAGTATCTACTCATACCTATTAATAAGTACACTTTGAATGTATCTACTAATACTTACTAATAAATACTCTTGGAATGTATCTACGAATACTTCCTAATAAATACACTTTGAAAAAAGTGGGCAAAGTATTGGAGAGAATTATTAGGGATAGGATTTATAGTTATTTAGAGAGAAATGAATTGAATGGGGATAGTCAGCATGGTTTTATGAAGGGCTGTTCGTGCCTTACTAACCTCATTGAGTTTTTTGAAAAAGTGACTAACGAGGTGGATGTGGGTAAGTCAGTTGATGTGGTATATATGGACTTTAGTAAGTCGTTTGATAAGGTGGCCCATGGAAGACTTCTGCAGAAAATGCAGATGTACGGGATAGAGGGTGATTTAGCTAATTGGGTTAGGAATTGGCTAGCAGATAGAAGACAGAGGGTGGGGGTTGATGGGAGATATTCATCTTGGAGTTCGGTGACAAGTGGTGTACCTCAGGGGTCTGTTTTGGGGCCCCTGCTGTTTGTAATTTTTATAAATGATCTGGATGAGAGTATTGAAGGATGGATTAGTAAATTTGCAGATGACACTAAAGTCGGTGGAGTGGTAGATAGTGAAGAGGGGTGTTATAGTTTGCAGAGGGACTTGGACAAGTTGCAGAGCTGGGCCGAGAGGTGGCAAATGGAGTTTAATGTGGAAAAGTGTGAGGTAATGCACTATGGCAGGAATAATAAATGTGTAGAGTATAGAGCTAATGGTAGGATTCTTAGTAGTCTTGATGAACAGAGGGATCTTGGTGTGTATGTGCATAGATCCCTGAAAGTAGGCAGTCAAGTCGAGAAGGTTGTTAAGAAGGCATATGGAGTCTTAGCTTTTATTGGTAGGGGGATTGAATTTCGGAGCCGCAACGTCATGTTGCAACTGTACAAAACTCTAGTTGGCCGCACTTGGAGTATTGTGTGCAGTTCTGGTCCCCATATTATAAGAAAGATGTGGAGGCATTGGAGAGGGTACAGAGGAGGTTTACCAGGATGTTGCCTGGTATGGAGGGCAGGTCTTATGAAGAGAGGCTGAGGGATTTGAGGTTGTTTTCGTTAGAAAGGAGGCGGCTAAGAGGGGACCTAATCGAAACATATAAGATGATTGGAGGTTTAGATAGGGTGGACAGTGATAGCCTTTTTCCTAGGATGGAGAAAGCTAGCACGAGGGTTCACAGCTTTAAATTAAGGGGTGTTAGTTATAGGACGGATATCAGAGGTAGGTTCTTTACCCAAAGGATGGTTCGGGAGTGGAATGCCCTGCCTGCAGCAGTTGAGGATGCGCCAGGTTTGGTGGCGTTTAAGAGGTTAGTTGATAAGTTTATGGAAGAGAAGGGAATGGTTTAGTTTGGAGGGGCATTGCTTTTTACATTGGTCGGCGTAACATCGAAGGCCGAAGGGCCTGTTCTGTGCTGTAATGTTCTATGTTCTATGAAAGTATCTACTAATACCTACTAATAAATAAACTTTGAATGTATCTACTAATACTTACTAATAAATATACTTTGAATGTATCTACTAATACTTACTAATAAATACACTTTAAAACTTTCTACTAATAACTACTAATAAATACACTTTGAATGTATCTACTAATATTTACTAATAAATAAACTTTGAATGTATCTACTAATACTTACTAATAAATACACTTTGAATGTATCTACTAATACCTACTAATAAATATCCTTTGAATGTATCTACTAATATTTACTAATAAATACACTTTGAATGTATCTACTAATACTTACTAATAAAGATACTTTGAATGTATCTACTAATATTTACTAATAAATACACTTTGAATGTATTTACTAATACCTACTAATAAATACACTTTGAATGTATCTACTAATACTTACTAATACATACACTTTGAATGAATATACTAATAACTACTAATAAATACGCTTCGAACGTATCTACTAATGCTTACTAATAAATAAACTTTGAATGTAACTACTAATACCTACTAATAAATACACTTTGAATGTATCCAGTAATACCTGCTAATACATACACTTTGAATGTATCTACTAATACATACTAACAAATACACATTGAATGTATCTACTAATGCTTACTAATAAATACACTTTGAATGTAACTTCTAATGCTTACTAATAAATACACTTTGAATGTATGTACTAATACCTACTAATAAATACACATTGAATGTATCAACTAATACCTACTAAGAAATACACTTTGAATGTATCTACTAATGGTTACTAATAAATACACTTTGAATGTATCTACTAATGCTTACGAATAAATACACTTTGAATGTATCTACTAATACCTACTAATAAATGCACTTTGAATGTACCTACTAATACCTACTAATAAATACACTTTGAATGTACCTACTAATACTTGCTAATAAATACACTTTGAATGTATATACTAATATTTACTAATAAATACACTTTGAATGTACCTACTAATACCTACAAAAAATACGCTTTGAATGTATCTACTAATACCTAGTAATAAATACATTTTGAACGTATCTACTAATACTTACTAATAAATACACTTTGAATGTATCTACTAATACCTACTAATAAATACACCTTCAATGTATCTACTAATATTTACTAACAAATGCACTTTGAATGTATCTACTAATACTTACTAATAAATACGCTTTGAATGTATCTACCAATACCTACTAATAAATACACTTTGAATGTATCTACTAATGCTTACTAATAAATACACTTTGAATGTGTCTACTAATACCTACTAATAAATACACTTTGAATATATCTACTATTGTTTACTAATAAATACAGTTTGAATGTATCTACTAATGCTTGCTAATAAATACACTTTGAATGTATCTACAATTACTTACTAATAAATGCACTTTGAATGTGTCTACTAATACCTACTAATAAATACACTTTGAATATACCTAATGTTGTTTACGAATAAATACACTTGGAATATATCTACTAATAACTACTAATAAATACACTTGGAATGTATCTACAATTACTTACTAATAAATGCAATTTGAATATATCTACTAATGCTTACTAATAAATACACTTTGAATGTATATACTGATTTTTACTAATAAATACGCTTTGAATGTATTTCCTAATACTTAGTAATAAATCCACTTTGAAAGTATCTACTAATACTTACTAGTAAGTACACTTTGAAAGTATTTAGTAATACCTCCTAAGAAATACCCTTTGAATGTATCTACTAATATTTACTAATAAATACACATTGTATGTATCTACTAATACTTATTAATAAATACACTTTGAATGTATCTACTAATACCTACTAACAAATACACTTTGAATGTATCTACTAATATTTACTAATAAATACACTTTGAATGTATCTGCTAATACTAATAAATACACTTTGAATGTATCTACTAATATTTACTAATAAATACACTTTGAATGTATCTGCTAATACTAACAAATACACTTTGAATGTATCGACTAATATTTACTAATAAATACACTTTGAATGTATCTGCTAATACTAACAAATACACTTTGAATGTATCTACTAATATTTACTAATAAATACACTTTGAATGTATCTACTAATACTTACCAATAAATACACTTTGTATGTATCTACTAATATTTACTAATAAATACACTTCGAATGTATCTACTAATACTGACTAATAAATACACTTTGAATGTATCTATTAATGCTTTCTAATAAATACACTTTGAATGTATCTATTAATATTTACTAATAAATACACTTTGAATGTATCTACTGATACTTACTTATAAATACACTTTGAATGCATCTATCAATGCTTACTAATAAATACACTTTGAATGTGTCTATTAATGCTTTCTAATAAATACACTTTGAATGTATCTACTAATGCTTTGTAATAAATACACTTTGAATGTATCTACTAATGCTTACTTATAAGTACTCTTTGACTGTATCTACTAATACCTACTAATAAATACACTTTGAATGTATCTACTAATACTAATAAATACACTTTGAATGTATCTACTAATATTTGCTAATACATACACTTTGAATGTATCTACTAATGCTAATAAATACACTTTGAATGTATCTACTAATATTTACTAATAAATACACTTTGTATGTATCTACTAATACCTACTAATAAATACACTTTGAATGTGTCTACTAATACTTAGTAATAAATACCCTTTGAATGTCTCTATTAATGCTTTCTAATAAATACACTTTGAATGTATCTTCTAATATTTACTAATAAATACACTTTGAATGTATCTACTAATACTTACTAATAAATACACTTTGAATGTTTCTACTAATATTTACTAATAAATACACTTTGAATGTATCTACTAATATTCACTTATAAATACACTTTGAATGTATCTACTAATACTTACTAATAAATACACTTTGAATGTATCTACTAATACTTACTAATAAATACACTTTGAATGTATCTACTAATACTTACTAATAAATAAACTTTGAATGTATGTATTAATGCTTTCTATATAAATACACTTTGAATGTATCTATTAATACTTACTAATAAATGTACTTTGCATGTATCTACTAATAGTTACTAATAAATACACTTCGAATGAATCTACTAATGCTTACTAATAAATACAGTTTGAATGTATCTACTAATACTAATAAATGCATTTTGAATCTATCCGGAGCCCCCATTTCGATTGACTCTGAATATTCTGACACATTAGGATCTGCTGTTCCCCAATCATAATTGTTAACTTCACACTTCGATTCGTTAGAGACGATAAAATGATTTCAGTGCCCGCCGCAGATCAGTTCAATTCCGTCTATGTATATAAATAAAACAACTTCGATTAAGATTTAAGGCTTTGTGGAAAGGTGCGGATTAGTGTAACACTCACTCATTCTTGTCAGATCAGTTTAGCGTGATCCCAATCCAACAAATTAAATTATGCTGATTTTTCTAACCCGTGGTTTTGATCCCTTATCATTTATTCCTTCAAATCATCTTACCAACACCACACTTCCGTCTTATTGAGGGAACAAACGGGACCATCCCTATTTTACTCGATCCACGATGTTCTTAATTCTTTTTTTCCCCCCTCCGTTGCTGTTTGATTCCATTCTGTAAGAAATTGGGGATGGCACTAATTTGTCACTTACTGTTAGATCCATTCAAATAAAAAATCAGCCCCCGGAATGAAACCATTAGTTTGAGTGCGGTCAAATTTACAGAGCTCTCTATTCCACTAAGTCCCGACCTGTTAACTGCCTTACAAATTGGCCTCCACAAATAATTCTTTTGTTATTTACTTATTTAAGTGAATTTGTCGGCTGCATTAATCAGTGTTAGGTCAACCCAAGATTGTTATTTTTGCTCATACACATGACAATAACAAATCAAATCAACATCAGCCTTAAGTCTGACTCGAAATTGTCTTTGTTTGTTTATATACAGAAGTTTATTAATCTATTGGCAGCCTGTGGAGTCATTTTGTCTTTTTTTAATATATATTAAAACATAAATGCAATATATCTTGAAAAGCACAAAACGAATGTGAAATTTATGTCATGTATTGGAGTCCTTTTCCAACCTATATTTGCACTACCTGCGCTAAAATGAGCATCTCACCCTCCTCCAGCCTCCGGCTAAACTCATTTGTTTTTTGTTTGAGAATTTAATTTCACTCCCCCTCCACTTTTGGTTTCGTGCAATACAAAAACTTCATTTCCACGGCGAATCAAGAGCAGATCAGACGAGGGAGGGAGAGAGAGAGAGCGAAAAAAAGTCCTTTCTGTAACCTCACCCCGTATCACTAAGAGGTGAGCAAAGTGTGTGAACGCAAACTGCCTCTTAAGGAGACCGAGATTTTCGCTCAATTGTGCAAACAGAGGGTTGATGTGGAAAAGTGACACAGTATGGAAAATAAAGATACTAATTTCATTTCAAGGACCACCCCCCCCCCCCCCCCCCTCCACGCCCCAGGCACTTCACTAACCAAACGCCATGTGTTGGGCTGAATACTATTTGGGGCGACCTACGCTTTAGTTCTTCCTTTCTCCCCGTGAGTGCAGCTCCCGAGTTATGAGAGAGGGTACAATTCCTCAAGCGCTCCCTTGCTCTTTGTAAATCATACTGCAAAGAAAAATACAGACTGAACCTTCTACCGAACTCTGGGCAGCAGTGACAATCTCACTCTCTACCTGACTGATAACAGTATTCCAGACTTGTACCAGTTACTCCCCAACCGCGAATTATATTGTTACACACTTGTCCTCGAGTCAGTGTCTGGACCTAGCTGTAATTAAATTATTACACATTTTTACCAGTGAATTTGAGTTTGCTTGTAATTAAATTATTACACATTTTTACCAGTGAATTTGAGTTTGCTTGTAATTAAATTATTACACATTTTTACCAGTGAATTTGAGTTTGCTTGTAATAAAATTATTACGCACTTGTACCACTAAATCTGAGTTTGCTTGTAATAAAATTATTACACTCTTGTGTTAGTTAATATCACTCTGTACTTGTCTGTAATAAAGTTATTACACACTTGTGCTAATAAATCTGAGTTTACTTGTAGTAAAATTATTACACACTTGTGCTAGTTAATATCATTCTGCATTTGCCTGTAATAAAATTATTACACACTTGTGCTAGTTAATATCATTCTGCATTTGCCTGTAATAAAATTATTACACACTTGTATCAGTAAATCTGAGTTTGCTTGTTATAAAATTATTACACACTTGTGCTGGTAAATCTGAGTTTGCTTGTAATAAAATTATTACACATGTACCACTAAATCTGAGTTTGCTTGTAATAAAATTATTACACACTTGTATCACTCAATCTGAGTTTGCTTGTAATAAAATTATTACTCACTTGTACCACTAAATCTGAGTTTGCTTGTAATTAAATTATTACTCACTTGTACCACTAAATCTGAGTTTGCTTGTAATTAAATTATCACTCACTTGTACCACTAAATCTGAGTTTGCTTGTAATAAAATCATTACACACTTGTAACAGTAAATCTGAGTTTGCTTGTAATAAAATTATTACATACTTGTACCACTAAATCTGAGTTTGCTTGTAATTAAATTATTACACACTTGTGCTAGTTAATATCATTCTGTACTTGCCTGTAATAAAATTACTACAGACTTGTACCAGTAAATCTGAGTTTGCCTGTAATAAAATTATTACACATTTGTGTAATATCATTCTGTACGTGCTCACAATACAAATATGAGTCAATCTCTGTACCTGTAATAAAGTGAATGCAAAGTTGTGCTGGAGTCAATATTACTCTGTATCTGCTTGTAATAAAGCAAATGGCAGGGTCACACTCTTAAGTGTGACTGTAATTAAATTGTAACTGACTGGACATCATTTAAAATATGACACACTGATTTTAAAATACAACTTCTACCTGTATCTCAATCTCAATAATGATCACACAGTTCATCAGAGTCAGATACAATCACACTGGATATCAGATACAATCATGCTGGGTATAAGATACAGTCACACACTGGATATCAGATACAAGCACACACTGGATATCAGATACAGCCACATACTAGATATTAGATACAATCACACTGGATATCAGATGCAATCATGCACTGGAGATCAGATACAATCACGCTGGGTATTAGATACAGTCACACACTGGATATCAGATACAATCACACACTGGATATCAGATACAGCCACATACTGGATATTAGATACAATTATGCACTGGATGTCAGATATAATCACACTGGATATCAGATACAGTTACACACTGGGTATCAGATACAGTTATACACTGGATATCAGATACAACCATGCACTGGATATCAGATACAATCACTCTGGGTATTAGATACAGTCACACACTGGATATCAGATACACCCATACACTGGATATCAGATACAGTCACACTGGATATCAGATACAATCACACACTGGATATCAGATACAATCACACATTGGATATCAGACACAGTCACACATTGGATATCAGATAGAATCCACTGGATATCAGATAGAATCCACTGGATATCAGATACAATCACACTGGATATCAGATACAATCACACTGGATATCAGACACATTCACACATTGAATATCAGATAGAATCCACTGGATATCAGATAGATAGAATCCACTGGATATCAGACAAAACACACACTGGATATCAGATACAATCACACATTGGATATCAGATACAGATACACACTGGATATCAGATAGAATCCACTGGATATCAGATACAATCCACTGGATATCAGACAAAACACACTCTGGACATCAGATACAATCACACTGGATATCAGATACACCCACACTCTGGATATTAGATACAATCTACTGGATATTCGATACAACCAGACTGAACACCAGGTTAATCTCATCCTGCACCTTACCTAAAATAATCTAACTTTCCCTATTGAAAATACGAGTGAAACACCACGAATATCATTCCTCCTGGTCGCAGGCAGAGCTAAGTACCAGCGGAGCGGAGGGGGGTGGGGTGGGGGGGGGTGGTGGTGTCACCAATAAAGGGCACTTACGGATTAGTTTTTGTTTTTTCTTTTGGCGGGGGTGAAGGAGGGGTGGTTCTGAATTTCTAACCGAAATTTTTTTTAGCCCATAAAGAAGCCCCATTTCCCAGGACTTTAAAACGCTGCAATGTTTATTGCCCACGCCAAGGATATTGACTAGTACTGGACAGTAAGCGTTAGCAGGGATCAGGACAAACCCCCCCACCCCCCCCACGCCACCAACCCTCCCTGCTCAATCGTGTAAAGGATTAAAAGTTACCTGACCGTCCTGTGCTATGGGACATTCCTTGCTATTCTTTCAAGGTGGAGTGTTGTGGGCACCATACACGCACACACACACAGTCTTGACAATGAAACTGAAGGTTTGGGGAAAGGAAGAGGCGGGTAGGGTAGGTTTTGTGCTCCCAATTCGATATCCCTTTGGATCCAGGCACCCAAAGCCACCGATCTGCAAACAGAACAGAAAAACGCACAACTCAATTCACCTTACAATCTGTTCAGCACCCGCCCCAGAAAAATAAAATTAACGGCTGATTCAAGCTTCCCTCCAATCGATGAAGGAAACACTTCAGTTACAATCCCCCCCCCCACCCCCTCCTCACGCTTTTACTCTGAACAAATACTTGCAAGATTTACCTTCTCTGAGCTGGAATCACTCTCATCTGTACTCCAGCCAGTCTCTCTCACTGGCTGTGAAATAAGAAATTCCCACCCCAGCGTCTTTCCCCACCCCCCAACTCAACCACTTCTTTTCTTCTCCAAAGGGGATTCCAATTCTGAGCCAGCACTGATTTAGAAACTTGCTTTTTTTGAAAATCCCCAGGAATGATGCGGGTCAGAGAGAGAGAGAGAGAGACTTGCGGATTGGCTATTCCTCCTGCCTTTTGGACTTGGGAAACTTTTCTGCTTCAGCGACCTGAGACTCTTAAAGACATAGAGACACGGCAAGTTCCAATCTTTCAGGCTCCTCTGCGGCGTCCCGGCTCAATGAATTCGGCACCTAGAAGGAGATTTTTCCCTCCCCTGGATCAGAACTACGAGGCTGAAAGATTTGCACAAACTGGGGGGCTAGAATTGGACAAAACACATGCTTATTTCTCAGTGAAAAGATTTCCTGGTGTAACTTAGCAAATCCAAAACAAATAACCCCACCTCATTGAAGTTTATTTATTACTATGGCAAGTAGTTTACATAATACTGCGATGAAGTTATTGTGAAAATCACCCCTGTTCGGGTACACTGAGGGAGAATTTAGCAATCCAAAATTAGCTGTAAGAACCAGACTTAGCAAAAAATGCTTTGTTTTGCTAACAAAAACATGTCGTTATTGGGGGCAAGTTGACAATCATCAGGGTTTAAATCGACAAACTCAGAAACATAACTGGATGGAATTAATTTTAATTTGATTTATTATTGTCACATGTACTGGGATACAGTGAAAAGTATTGTTTGATTTATTATTGTCACATGTATTGGGATACAGTGAAAAGTATTGTTGGATTTATTATTGTCACATGTATTGGAATACAGGGAAAAGTATTGTTTGATTTATTATTGTCACATGTATTGGGATACAGGGAAAAGTATTGTTTGATTTATTATTAACACATGCACTGGGATACAGGGAAAAGTATTGTTTGATTTATTATTGACACATGTATTGGAATACAGTGAAAAGTATTGTTTGATTTATTATTGTCACATGTATTGGGATACAGTGAAAAGTATTGTTGATTTATTATTGTCACATGTACTGGGAACGTGAAAGTATTGTTTGATATTATTGTCACATGTATTGGGATACAGTGAAAAGTATTGTTGATTTATTATTGTCACATGTATTGGGACACAGTGAAAAGTATTGTTTGATTTATTATTGTCACATGTATTGGGATACAGTGAAAAGTATTGTTTGATTTATTATTGTCACATGTATTGGGATACAGCGAAACGTATTGTTGATTTATTATTGTCACATGTATTGGGATACAGTGAAAAGTATTGTTGATTTATTATTGTCACATGTACTGGGATACAGTGAAAAGTATTGTTTGATTTATTATTGTCACATGTATTGGGACACAGTGAAAAGTATTGTTTGATTTATTATTGTCACATGTATTGGGATACAGTGAAAAGTATTGTTTGATTTATTATTGTCACATGTACTGGGATACAGTGAAAAGTATTGTTTGATTTATTATTGTCACATGTACTGGGATACAGTGAAAAGAATTGTTTGATTTATTATTATCCTATGTATCAGGATACAGTGATAAGTATTGTTTCTTGCACACTACACAGAAAAAAATACCTTCATAGAGTACATGGGGGCAAAGGAGAGGCGCGAGTGCAGAATGTAGTGTTACAGTCAAAGCTAGGATGTAGAGAGAGAGATCCGTTGAATGTGAGGTAGATCCATTCTGAAGTCTGACGGCGGTCGGGAAGAAGCTGTTGTGAAGTCTGTTGCTACGTGGAAGATCTGTTGCCCGATTATTAATGGGTTTGGGGGCACATAAAGTACAAAATATTAGCAATTAACTAATTGGGAGCAGCGTGCACAAGACAGCAAGGAGGGAACAGACAGACAGACAGACACACGCACGGAAAGACCTGTGCAAAGTATAAATTAGACAGATTGGTTGAAGTTAGGGTCGCAAAACGGTTGCAAATGTGGGTCTCATCCCAGTTCTGAGTGTTAGTGGCGAATGAGAATTGCTGTTATTAACGGGAGGTGAGCTGGTTCTCACTGCAGGTTCGAGATTTACACTGGAGAGGGACAGAAATGTGAAGTTTGGTGAAACGCAGAAGAATTTCAATACTCCGCATTGAGTAAAAACCTCACAGATATCACAAACTCACAGTGGGCCGCGGAAGTTTTTTTGGGGGGGGGGGGGGTTGGAACTTGGAGTTTAAGCATGCATGTTTATAGAAAAGGACAGATCATAACTCACAGCGGTAACTGAAACCGCTGAACCCCCAAAATTAACAGCGTGGAGATTTCTGTTACGAGGAGATTCCTTCCAGTTTACCCCTGTTCAGCTTCACCTCTCTCTGTCGCTCATTCCAAAGGGGGGGGGGGCGGCTTTCTGCCGACATCACCGTGTTAAATTCAGTTGGGGAGGTTAAGGTTGCTGTATGATGGAACGCCTGGGGGAATGCTGTCTGCTGTGAAACTCTCCTCTCCAGACTGCCACAGAGTGGTAAGGACAGTAAATGTGAAATACCATGTAGAAGGACTACTTCCCGGCTGGAATAGACTGTTAGCATCCCAGGGAATACACAGCGATACATGGATAGATGAAATATATCTAAATTCAAGGTTTCACTGTATCCCAATACATGTGACAATAATAAATCAAACAATACTTTTCACTGTATCCCAATACATGTGACAATAATAATTCAAACAATACTTTTCACTGGATCCCAATACATGTGACAATAATAAATCAAACAATACTTTTCACTGTATCCCAATACATGTGACAATAATAAATCAAACAAACTTTTCACTGTATCCCAATACATGTGACAATAATAATTCAAACAATACTTTTCACTGTATCCCAATATATGTGACAATAATAAATCAAACAAACTTTTCACTGTATCCAAATAACATGTGAAATAATAAATCAAACAATACTTTTCACTGTATCCCAATACATGTGACAATAATAAATCAAACAATACTTTTCACTGTATCCCAATACATGTGACAATAATAAATCAAACAAACTTTTCACTGTATCCCAATAACATGTGATAATAATAAATCAAACAATACTTTTCACTGTATCCCAATAACATGTGATAATAATAAATCAATCAATACTTTTCAGTGTGTCGCAGTACATCTGACAATAATAAATCAAACAATACTTTTCACTGTATCCCAATACATGTGACAATAATAAATCAAACAATACTTTTCACTGTATCCCAATACTTGTGACAATAATAATTCAAACAATACTTTTCACTGTATCCCAGTACATGTGACAATAATAAATCAAACAATACTTTTCACTGTGTCGCAGTACATGTGACACAGTGGCAGGAACAATAAATGTGTAGAGTATAGGGCTGATGGTAGGGCTCTTAATAGTGTGAGGAACAGAAGGATCTTGGTGTATGTGTCAATAGATCCCTGAAAGTAGGCAGTCAAGTGGATAAAGTTGTTAAGAAGGCATATGGAGTCTTAGCTTTTATTGGTAGGGGGATTGAATTTAGGAGCCGCAGCATCATGTTGCAACTGTACAAAACTCTAGTGCGGCCGCACTTGGAGTATTGTGTGCAGTTCTGGTCCCCACATTATAAGAAAGATGTGGAGGCATTGGAGAGGGTACAGAGGAGGTTTACCAGGATGTTGCCTGGTATGGAGGGCAGGTCCTATGAAGAGAGGTTGAAGGATTTGAGGTTGTTTTCGTTAGAAAGGAGGCGGCTAAGAGGGGATCTTATTGAAGCATATAAGATGATTAGAGGTTAGATAGGGTGGACAGTGATAGCCTTTTTCCTAGGATGGAGAAAGCTAGCACGAGGGGACACAGCTTTAAATTAAGGGGTATGAGTTATAGGACGGATATCAGAGGTAGGTTCTTTACTCAAAGAGTGATTAGGGAGTGGAATGCCCTGCCTGCAGCTGTTGTAGATGCGCCAAGTTTGGTGGTTTAAGAGGTTATTGATAAGTATCTGGAAGAGAAGGGAATGGTTTAGTTGGAGGGGCATTGCTTTTTATTTTGGTCGGCACAACATCGAAGGCCGAAGGGCCTGTTCTGTGCTGTATGTTCTATGTTCTATGTTCTATGTTCTATGTGACAATAATAATCAAAATACTTTCAATGTATCCCAATACATGTGACAATAATAAATCAAACAATACTTTTCACTGTATCCCAATACATGTGACAATAATAAATCAAACAATACTTTTCACTGTATCCAATACATGTGACAATAATAAATCAAACAATACTTTTCACTGTATCCCAATACATGTGACAATAATAAATCAACAATACTTTTCACTGTATCCCAATACATGTGACAATAATAAATCAAACAATACTTTTCACTGTGTCCCAATACATGTGACAATGATAAATCAAACAATACTTTTCACTGTATCCCAATACATGTGACAATAATAAATCAAACAATACTTTTCACTGTATCCCAATACATGTGACAATAATAAATCAAAAAATACTTTTCACTGTATCCCAATACTTCTGACAATAATAAATCAAACAATACTTTTCACTGTATCCCAATACATGTGACAATAATAAATCAAACAATACTTTTCACTGTATCCCAATACATGTGACAATAATAAATCAAAAAATACTTTTCACTGTATCCCAATACTTCTGACAATAATAAATCAAACAATACTTTTCACTGTATCCCAATACACGTACAATAATAAACCACAACACCAACACCACCACAAAACAACCACAACACCAACACCAAACACACCAACACACCCCACCCCCCCCCCCCACCCCCCCCACAACCCAAAAACCCACAAACAAACCCAAAAACCAAAAAAAAAAAAAAAAAAAAAAAAAAACCCCCAACCCCCCTAAAAACAATACTTTTCACTGTATCCCAATACATGTGACATAATAAATCAAACAATACTTTCACTGTATCCCAGTACATGTGACAATATAAATCAAACAATACTTTTCACTGTATCCCAATACATGTGACAATAATAAATCAAACAATAATTTTCACTGTATCCCATACATGTGACAATAATAAATCAAACAATACTTTTCACTGTATCCCAATACTTGGACAATAATAAATCAAACAATACTTTTCACTGTATCCCAGTACAATAATAAATCAAACAATACTTTTCACTGTATCCCAATACATGTGACAATAATAAATCAAACAATACTTTTCACTGTATCCCAGTACATGTGACAATAATAAATCAAACAATACTTTTCACTGTATCCCAATACATGTGACAATAATAAATCAAACAATACTTTTCACTGTATCCCAATACATGTGACAATAATAAATCAAACAATACTTTTCACTGTATCCCAATACATGTGACAATAATAAATCAAACAATACTTTTCATTGTATCCCAGTACATGTGACAATAATAAATCAAACAATACATGCGTTAAGTGTACACATGGGGCGAGAAATGTGTACTGAGACTATTTAATGCATTGGTGTATTGATGGTATACATGTTACAATTGGGTATACAAATAAAATGCTGCTGAAAAAAACTAGAAAGCCAACGGCAGAAAATCATAGTTAATTGATTTGATTTGATTTATTCTTGTCACATGTATTAGTATACAATGAAAAGTATTGTTTCTTACAGATAAAGCATATCGTTTATACAGTACATAGCAGAGAAGGAAAGGAGAGAGTGCAGAATGTAGTGTTACAATCATAGCTAGGGTGTTGGGAAAGATCAACCTAATATATATTGATTTGATTTGATTTACTATTGCCATATGTATTAGTATACAGTAAAAAATGTTGTTTGATTCATTGTTGTCACATGTATTGGGATACAGTGAAAAGTATTGTTTGATTTATTATTGTCACATGTATTGGGATACAGTGAAAAGTATTGTTTGATTTATTATTGTCACATGTATTGGAATACAGTGAACAGCATTGTTTCTTGCCTGCTATATAGACAGGCATACAGTTCATAGAGTATGTCAGGGAGAAAGAAAGGAGAGGGTGCAGAATGTAGTTTTAATCATACCTAGTGTATAGAGGAGTTGTAGTGGCACAATTGTTAGCACTATTGCCTCACAGTACCAGAGACCTGCGTTCGATCCCAGACTTGCGTCATTGACTGCACGTTCTCCCAGTGTCTGCATGGGTTTCCTCCGGATGCTTCAGTTTTCTCCCACAGTCCAAAAAACGTGCTTGTTAGGTGCTAAATTCTCCCTCAGTGTAACCCGAACAGGTGCCGGAGTGTGGCCACTAGGGGGTTTTCACAGTAACTTCATTTTGATGTTAGTGTAATTCTACTTGTGACATTAATAAATAAAGTTTGATTTGATTTATTATTGTCTCAACTGGGATACAGTGAAAAGTATCGTTTCTCGTGCTATATCGACAAAGCATACTGTACGTAGGTGAGAAGGAAAGAAGGTGTTTATTTATCAAAGTGAACGTTTATTTATTAGTTACAAGTAGCTTTACATTAACACCGCAATGAAGTTATTGTGAAAATCCCCTAGTTGCCACATTTCGGTACCTTTTCGGGTTACACTGAGGGACAATTTAGCATCTAACCAGGGAATCTTTGGGACTGTGGGAAGAAACCAGAAAACTCAGAGAAAACCCACATAAAAATGGGGAGAATGTGCAGATACAGTGACTGAAGCCAGGATTGAAGTTGGTGCTCTGAGGCAGCAGTGCCACCACGCTATCAGCGAAATCCCACTTGTTTACCCTAATTTTAAGAGTCTCCCTGAGGCAAATTGATCCTTGATTAAATGAGTTCAAGTGCTTTTGGAAAATATTCTGTCACACGCAAGTCTCCTGTGAACTGAACTCTCTTTCTCTTAGGTATTGCAAAATCCACTGCGGATTGAAGATCTGGAATTCCATCACTGTTGGTACATCACATTTTTAGCAGCAGATTCTGGCTACATGTAAAAAATCACTAAATTTATATCCCCTCCTCCCACCCCTCCCGTGCTCCCTCCTTCTCCTCTCACTCTGTCCTTTTTCTCTCCCTCCCCTACTCATTCCCTCCTCCCCTCAGTCTCCCACTCCCTCTTCCACTCCCTACCCTCCCTCTCCTCACATGCCTTCCTTCCTTTTTTTTGAGACAACAGGACTATATCTACTAACAATACACATTGTGGTGACACAACAAAATACTTTATTGATGTGATAAAGAGAAAAATATATTTCACGAGAAAAGACGAGGCAATTAAACAAAATGTCACAGCGCTGCTGCTAAAATTAAACGTTTATTTAATTGTTGACTTGGAAGCCAAGTTTTGTATTCATAACATGATTGTTGACAAGTATTTTTGATTAAACGTCATAAAATTCGACAAATGCTTTTGTTAAAGCATCAAAATAAAACAGTTCAATCTGAGATAATCGTAAATGAGGAAAGGGGAGGCAGAAAAATACAAATAATAAACACAATTAGATTTTCTGCAGAGCAAAATGTGAACTCTCTTTCACTCAACCTCATGGATGAGGCACTCGAACCATGGTAACATGGTTACACGGTGGTCAGCGCTGCTGCCTCACAGTCCCAGAGATTTAGGTTCGATTCCCAGCTTGGCTCACGGTCTGTGCGGTGTCTGCACATTCTCCGCATGGGTTTCCTCTGGGGGTTCTCCGGTTTCCTCCCACAGTCCGAAAGACGTGCTGGTTTGGGACTAAATTCTCCCCCAGTGTAACCGAACAGGTGCCGGAGTGTGGCAACTGAGGTAATTCCACAGTAACTTCATTGCAGTGTTAATGCAAACCTTTTTGTTACAGGCTTAAACTTTTCCTGCAATTTAGGCTCCTGCACATACTTATTCAATTGCTTTTGTAGATCATTATTAAATCTGTGTCTTGCAAACTATCAGCCAGATTATGACAAATCCTCTTCCTTACTGTGTAAAGGATTTTTTTCTTACAGATTGCCTTTCATTATTCTGCCATTCATATTATATCTGTGTCAACTGTTTATTGACTCTACAGTCGAGAGAAAGAGTTACTGTTTATTGATTTCCTTTGATTTAATTTATTATTGTCACATGTATTGGGATACAGTGAAAAGTATTGTTTGATTTATTATTGTCACATGTATTGGGATACAGTGAAAAGTATTGTTTGATTTATTATTGTCACATGTATTTGGATACAGTGAAAAGTATTGTTTGATTTATTATTGTCACATGTATTGGGATACAGTGAAAAGTATTGTTTGATTTATTATTGTCACGTGTATTGGGATACAGTGAAAAGTATTGTTTGATTTATTATTGACACGTGTACTGGGATACAGTGAAAAGTATTGTTTGATTTATTATTGTCACGTGTACTGGAATACAGTGAAAAGTATTGTTTGATTTATTATTGTCACATGTATCTTTGGCAGATTTATTTGATTTATTATTGTCACATGTAATGCACTTTGGCAGGAACAATAAATGTGTAGAGTATAGGGCTAATGGTAGGGCTCTTAATAGTGTTGAGGAACAGAAGGATCTTGGTGTATGGGTCAATAGATCCCTGAAAGTAGGCAGTCAAGTGGATAAAGTTGTTAAGAAGGCATACGGAGTCTTAGCTTTTATTGGTAGGGGGATTGAATTTAGGAGCCGCAGCATCATGTTGCAGCTGTACAAAAATCTAGTGCGGCCGCACTTGGAGTATTGTGTGCAGTTCTGGTCGCCACATTATAAGAAAGATGTGGAGGCATTGAGAGGGTACAGAGGAGGTTTACCAGGATGTTGCCTGGTATGGAGGGCAGGTCCTATGAAGAGAGGTTGAAGGATTTGAGTTGTTTTCGTTAGAAAGGAGGCGGCTAAGAGGGGATCTTATTGAAGCATATAAGATGATTAGAGGTTTAGATAGGGTGGACAGTGATAGCCTTTTTCCTAGGATGGAGAAGCTAGCACGAGGGGACACAACTTTAAATTAAGGGGTATGAGTTATAGGACGGATATCAGAGGTAGGTTCTTTACTCAAAGAGTGATTAGGGAGTGGAATGGCCTGCCTGCAGCTGTTGTAGATGCGCCAAGTTTGGTGGCGTTTAAGAGGTTAGTTGATAAGTATATGGAAGAGAAGGGAATGGTTTAGTTAGGAGGGGCATGCTTTTTATTTTGGTCGGCACAACATCGAAGGCCGAAGGGCCTGTTCTGTGCTGTATTGTTCTATGTTCTATGTTCTATGTTCTATGTATCGGGATACAGTGAAAAGTATTGTTTGATTTATTATTGTCACATGTATTGGGATACAGTGAAAAGCATTGTTTGATTTATTATTGATGTAGAGATGCCGGCGTTGGCCTGGGGTAAACTCAGTAAAGTTTTACAACAGCAATTTTAAATCCAACCAATTTATTTGATAGTAAATCTGCAAGCTTTCGACTTTACAGCCTTCGTCAGGCAAATACAGTGTTCTGATCTGCAGAGGCATTCTTATCCACACAGACAGTTACAGATTGCTGATTAGAATGCGAATCCTTACATCTATCCTGCTATTCAAGTGTTAAAGTGGCTAACAATGTGTGTGAAGGGAATTCTGAGCATTGGTTAGAAAATTGTTTATTTTCTCCAGACAGCACAGTAAGTGAGGTTTTTTGCTAATCCAGGCAAGTTATGGGGGTTACAGATAGTGTGACATGAAGCCACGATCCCTGTTAAGACCGTCCTCATGTATGCGGAACTTGGCTATCAGTCTCTGCTCAGTAACTCTGCGCTGTCGTGTGTCACGAAGGCCCCCTTGAAGAACATTTACCCGCAGGTCAGAGGCCGAATGCCCATGACTGCTGAAGTGTTCACCCACAGGAAGGGAACTGTTTTGCCTGATGACTGTTGAGCGATGCTCATTCATCCGCTGTCGTAGTGTCTGCATGGTCTCCCCAATGTACCATGCTTCGGGACATCCTTTCTTGCAACGTATTAGGTAGACAACGTTGGCTGAGTTGCAAGTGTATGTACCGTGCACCTGGTGAATGGTGTCCTCACGTTTGATGATGTCGTCCGTGTCGATGATCTGGCATGTCTTGCAGAGGTTGCTGTGGCAGGGTTGTGTGGTACTGTGGTCACTGTTCTCCTGAAGGTTGGGTAGTTTGCTGCCAACAATGATCTGTTTAAGGTTGTGCGGTTGTCTGAAAGCAAGAAGTGGGGAATGGGGATGGCCCGAGCGAGATGTTCATCATCATCAATGACATGTTGAAGACTCCGGAGAAGATGTCGTAGCTTCTCCGCTCCGGGGAAGTACTGGACAACAAAGGGTACTCTTTGTTGTCCAGGTAAGGATTCGCATTCTAATCAGCAATGTGTAACTGTGTGGATATGAGTGCCTCTGCAGATCAGAACACTGCATTTGCCTGACAAAGGCTGTAAAGTCGAAAGCTCGCGGATTTACTATCAAATAAATTGGTTGGATTTAAAATTGGTGTTGTAAAACTTTACTGATTTATTATTGTCACGTGTACTGGGATACAATTCAGCCCCAATGAGCCAGCACCAAATGCAATCCCACCCAGGCCTTTCCACCACAGATAAATGCATTTACCGAGCTAATTTCCCCAGGACTAAATAGCACGTCCAATCCATTGGCCTGCATATCTTTGGACTGTGAGAGGAAACTGGAGCCGGGGTGGTGTGGGGGGGGGATGGTTTGTGGGGGTGGGGGGGGAGGGAGATCTTGCTGCCACTTGTAAGGGATTGGTGGGGAAAGAGGGAGGCGAGTAATCAGGGCAGGAGTTGACAGCCTGTTGTGGGAGGGGGTGTGTGGTCAGGATTTTGTGGGGGTGTCCGCGATGGATTTTTGGGCGGGGGGGAGTGGCAGATTGAGAGGTGGGTTGAACCTGAAACCTAGCATGCTTGGGGGGGACTATCGACCTGTGTGTTGGGTATCAAGGGTGCGGTCTGCTGTGGGGGCGGGGGGGGGCAGTCAAGGGGAATCGAGACTGGAAATGAAAGATGGGGGTGCAGGGGTGGTGGGGCTGGCTAGCGAACTTGGTGGCGGGGGGTCTATTGCGCGCGTGCCAATCTCGGCGCAGACAGATCAGCGGTGTTCCCCCCCCCCACTCTCCCCAAGTTCTATACTGCCTCCCCCTCCAGTGGGAAATGATCCCGACTATAGAATATGGGAGCTATATCTTGAGACAACATGGAGAAAACCCAGCCAGATTTACTCAAATTCCACACAAACTCAACAGAAGAATTGTTTGTGTGGGAGAACCACCCCCCGTCCCTAATTTGCAGATGATCCAAGAAAGAACTCTCGTCCATGTGTCCCGCGCTCAAACGAATGGAGACCTTTCATAGAATCCCGGACAACAGGAGGCCACTCAGCCCATCGAGGCTGCACCAACCACAATCCCACCCCTCAAACAAATATTCACATTTTTGGTTTTTCATCTAAGAAACTTGTGACATATTTCAAGATATCACATGGTGGAGCAGTGAGTTCGCACTGCTGCCTCACAGCACAAGGGTGCCGGGTTCAATTCCCGGCTCGGGTCATTGTCTGTGTGGAGTGTGCACATTCTCCCCGTGTCTGCGTGGGTTTCCTCCCACAGTCCGCTGGTTAGGTGCTAAATTCTCCCTCAGTGTAACCCGAAAAGAAGTGTGGCGAATAGGAGAATTTCACAGTAACTACATTGCAGTGTTAATATAAGACTTACTTGTGACTTTAGGAGTCGGGAGGTAATGCTGCAAGTTTATAAGACTCTTGTCAGACCCGACTTGGAGTATTGTGCCCAGTTCTGGTCGCCTCACTATAGGAAGGACGTGGGAGCTATTGACAGAGGAGATTTACAAGGATGTTGCCTGGATTGGGGGGCATGCCTTATGAAGATAGGTTGAGAGAGCTAGATCTCTTTTCCTTGAAGAGACGAAGGTTGAGAGGCGACCTGATAGAGGTTTATAAGATGTTGACAGGAATAGATAGAGTGGATTCTCGGAGGCGATTTCCCAGGGCCGAAATGGTCGCTACAAGAGGACACAGGTTTAAGGTGCTGGGTGGCAAGTACAGAGGGAATGTTAGAGGTAAGTTTTTCACTCAGAGGATGGTGAGTGAATGGAATCGGTTGCCATCAGTGGTGGTAGAGGCGAACTTGCTTTTAAGAGACTTCTGGATGAGTGCATGGGATTGAATGGGTTTGGGAGTTACAGATAGTTCTACGGCCTGGTAGATATGATCGGCACGACTTGTGGGCCGAAGGGCCTGTTTGTGCTGTAGTGTTCAATGTTCTACAATTGAACTTTGAGATCACGGGAAACGGGATGTTTCCAAACTTGACAAAATTAGCATTGGTCCAACTCCCGCACTGCTCAAATTTTGATATCTTGCTTTCCAGAGTCAAGTTTTCAATGGGTTGTGATGGAAATCCCCCCTCACATTCCACCACTCCCACAACCTCCCCCCAACCCCATCACTCCTTCCCTTCAGTGTGAAGTCCCATGCATCAGGCGCACCATAACCCTTAATTCTTTTACTGTTCGAAAATCCATCGATCCTTGCCTCCACGAGGTAGCCTCAACTGAGCAGGGAATTCACAACCCTTTGTGTGAAGAAGTTCCTCCTCAACTCAGTCCGAAATCTGCTTCCCCTTATTTTGAGGCCTAGTTTCACCTACCAATGGAAAGAATTTCCTTGCTTCTATCTTGTCTATTCCCTTCGCAATCTTGCATGCTCCTACAAGAAGCTTAAGGAGTGGAGTTGGACATGTTAGGAACTTTCAAGCGGTTATTGGATAGGCACATGGAGCACATCAGAATAATAGGGAGTGGGGAATAGCTTGACCTCGGGTTTGGACATAGCTCGGCACAACATCGAGGGCCGAAGGGCCTGGATTGTGCTATAATGTTCTATGTTTAAGATCCCCCCTCCCTCATTCGTCTGAATTCCAATGAGCGTAGCCCCAATCTACTCCGTCTCTCCTCAGAAGCCAACCCTCTCAACTCCAGAATCAACCGGAACTTCTTCCGCAACTTCTTCACTCAGAGGGTGGTGAGTCTCTGGAATTCTCTGCCCGTTGAAGTGATGGAGGCTACCTGGCTGAATGTGTCTAATTCACGGGTAGATAGGTTTCTGATCGACAAGGGAATTATGGGGAGAAAGTGGAATTGGTCCACTTCAGATCAGCCATGGTCTTGTTGAATGGCGGGGCAGGATCGAGGGGCTGGATGGCCGACTCCCACTCCTACTCCTTATGTTCTTAACCCAGTGAATCCCCTCTGCACCCCCTTCCAGTGCCAACTTTCTGGAAAAGTGATCCCTTCACTTAAGGAAGAAAGTTCTTGCTCGAGAGGGAGTGCGGAGAATGTTGACAAGACCGGTTCCTGGGATGGCTTGACTGACCTATGAGAGGGGATGGACTCAGTTGGGGAGTGAGGGGGCGAATCTCATTAAATTCAAAGAGAACTAGGTGTGGTAGATGCAGGAAGGATTGTGGGGGAGCCCAGGACAAGGGCTGAGGATACCGGATAGATTGTTTAGGACAGAGATGAAGAGAAAATCATGATGGTGGATGTGTAAAATTTGCTATGACGGAAAATAGTCGAGGCGAAAACATTGTATGTTTTCAAGAGGCAGATAGATATAGAATTTGCGGAACATGGGATTAAAGGGTATGGGAGCAAGTCGGGATCAGGCTATTGATTTGGATGATTATCTGAACAGCCAGCTCCTAATTCCCATCTTTCCATGGTCAACGTACAATTCACAGACTTCAGGTGACAGGTGACAGCCATCTTTTGTCATTTTTTTTTAAAAACTCCTTTGCAAATAGCTTAAAATGTTTTTGGTTAGCTGGTGAAGGTACCGGTAGACCTACTCAGTGAAGAGGTGATGGCCCAGAGGTATTATCGCTGGACTTTTAGTCCAGAAACTCAGCTAATGTTCTGGAGGGCCTGGGTTCGAATCCCACCACGGCAGATGGTGAAATTTGAATTCAATGAACAATATCTGGAATTAAGAATCTACTGATTCTACCCATTGTCGGAAAAACCCACCTAGTCACAGTTACCCTGATCTGTGACTCTGGAGCCACAACAATGTGGTTGATGCTTAACTGCCCCCACTGAGGGCAACTAGGGATGGGCAATAAATGCTGGACCAGCCAGCAACACGAAAAGAAACTAACAATTTCAGGAAATTGAACATTAAGAGACAATTTAGCATGGCCAATCCACCTAACCTACACATCTTTGGACACTAAGGGGCAATTTAGCATAGCCAATCCACGTAACATACACATTTTTGGACACTAAGGAGCAATTTAGCATGGCCAATCCACCTAACCTACATATCTTTGGACACTAAGGGGCAATTTAGCATAGCCAATCCACGTAACATGCACATTTTTGGACACTAAGGAGCAATTTAGCATGGCCAATCCACCTAACCTACACATCTTTGGACACTAAGGGAATTTAGCACGGCCAATCCCTAACCTACACATCTTTGACACTAATGGGCAATTTAGCATGGGCCAATCCACATAATCTTCACAACATTGGGACACTAAGGCAATTTAGCATGGCCAATCCACATAATCTTCACAACATGGACTTAAGGGCAAATTTAGCATGGCCAATCCACCTAACCTGCATATCTTTGGACACTAAGGGCAATTAGCATGGCCCAATCCCCTAACCTGCACATCTTTTGAACACTAAGGGGCAATTTAGCATGGCCATCCACCTAACCTACACATCTTTGGACACTAAGGGGCAACTTAGCATGGCCAATCCCCCTAACTGCACATCTTTGAACACTAAGTGACAATTTAGCATGGCCAATCCACCTAACCTGCATATCTTTGGATAGTAAGGGCAGTTTACATGGCCAATCCACCTAACCTACACATTTTGGACACTAAGGGGCAATTTAGCATGGCCAATCCACATAACCTGCACATCTTTGGACTGACGAAGGAAACCCACGCAGACACGGAGTAGAATGTGCAAGACTCCAACACAGACAGCGACCCAAGGCCGGAATCGAGCCCATTTCCCTGACGCTGTGGGTCCACAGTGCTAACAACCCCGCCACCTCTCCCGCCCTCCCCCCACCACTGCATCCTCGATGCCGGAATAACGCGTATTGGAGTGGACACTTCGGCTGGGCAGCGGAGATTAATCAGAGGGGGCGAGGGGGAATGAGTCTTTGGAAGCAGGGATATAATGGTAGCCCTTTAATCATTGCCGGGGCAATTTTGGGGGGTGTGGGGGGGACGGGGATGCTTTGCCAAAGCATGGAATGTGTTTATTAATTACTAATTGGGTGACGCTTGGTGTTCGAGAGAAAACATGGGTGTTATCTCTTCATTTGTGCTTCACTATTATCAGGGTTGGTATGTGTGTGTGTGTGAAGGAATGATACATTGCCTGCTCAACTCGCTCGCTGCTGTCTGTCACTCAAAGCTCATGGGAAGATAAATGGCAGTGCGTTAAATTCCACTTAATGACAAACGTTAAAAATTTCCCTTCTTCTCCTGCTCAGTGAGTCGAGCGGAATCGGGTAATTACATAACGATAACGCAAAGAATCGCGCACGCTAATGATGCGGTGTGACTTTCCAGAACTTTCCCCCGGCGAAGTTGGTGGCGGATTGAGTTTGAAGGGGTCTGCGCGTGGAGAGGAGGGGGCAGAGGCTGTACGGGGTGTTTGGGGGGGGGAATGGGGGAAGAGATGGGAGGGAGCCAGAGGAGGGGTGAAACAGTCCAACTTAAATTGCATCAAGATCCCACTTTGATTTGATTTATTATCGTCATGGTGGCACAGCGAGTCAGCACGGCTGCCTCACGGCGCCAGGGACCCCAGTTCGATTCTCGGCTCGGCTCACTGTCTGCGTGGGGTTTGCACATTTTCCCCGTGTCTGCGCGGGTTTCCTCCGGGTGCTCCGGTTTCCTCCCACGGTCCGAAAGACGTGCTGGTTAGGGTGCATTGACCCGAACAGATGGTGGGTGTGGCGACTAGAGGATTTTCACAGTAACTTCATTGCAGTGTTAATGTAAGCCTCACTCGTGACAAATAAATCAACTTTTCTTTAAAAGTATTGTTCCTTGTGTGCTATGTAGACAAAACATACTGTTCATAGAGTACACAGGGAACGAGGAAAGGAGAGAGTGCAGAAAGTAGGGTTACAGTCATAGCTAGGGTCAGAGAAAGGTCAGCTTAATATAGTTTGATTTGAATTATTATTGTCACATGTATTAGGATACAGTGAAAAGTATTGTTTGATTTATTATTGTCACGTGTACTGGGATACAGTGAAAAGTATTGTTTGATTTATTATTGTCACATGTATTGGGACACAGTGAAAAGTATTGTTTGATTTATTATTGTCACATGTACTGGGATACAGTGAAAAGTATTGTTTGATTTATTACTGTCCCATGTACTGGGATACAGTGAAAAGTATTGTTTGATTTATTATTGTCACATGTACTGGGATACAGTGAAAAGTATTGTTTGATTTATTATTGTCACGTACTGGGATACAGTGAAAAGTATTGTTTGATTTATTATTGTCACATGTACTGGGATACAGTGAAAAGTATTGTTTGATTTATTATTGTCACATGTACTGGGATACAGTGAAAAGTTGTTTCTTGCTCACAATACAGACAAAGCATACTGTTCATAGAGAAGGAAAGGAGACAGTGCAGAATTAGTGTTACAGTCATAGCTAGGGTGTAGAGAAAGATCAACTTAATATAAGGAAGGTCCATTCAAAAGTCCGATGGCAGCAGGGGAGAAGCTTTTGTATCTTTACTTGACCAAAGAAAGTGGAAGAGAGAATATCCGGTGCCTTGATTATGCCGGCTGCTTTTCCCGAGGCAGCGGGAAGTCTGGACGGAGTCAATGGATGGGAGGTTGGTTTTGGACATTCGTGACCTTTTTGTAGTTCATTGCGGTCTTGGGCAAGAGCCCATACCAAGCTGTGATACAACCAGAAATGATGCTTTCCATGGGGCATCTGTAAAAGTTGGCGAGATTCGTAGCAGACACGCCAAATTTCCTTAGTCTTCTGAGAAAGTAGAGGCGTCGGTGGGGCTTTCTTAACGATAGTGTTGGACAGGTCATTGGTGATCTGAACACTTAGAAACTTGAAGCTCTTGACTACTTTCTACTTCAATCCCGTTCATGTAGACAGGGGCATGTCCCCCTTTACACTTCCTGAAGTCGATAATAATCTCCTTCATTTCAGATTGGCATTTCCATGCCTCTCTCTCCTAATGCCTCCCGTTGGCATCATTCAGAGCAGTGCCCATACGTTGGCATCCTGACCCTTCGGTTTGGCCCACCAATAGTTGCTCCACCTCTCAGTGCCACGCGTCCTGAGCTTCCCCTTTATAGGGCAACGAGCCTGCCTCAGTGACAATCGCAGCAGGACTTCACTTCTCCCCGCAGCAGAGTTCCTGCCCAAGTGCCGACCTTCCCTTCCGGAACGCCCTCAGCTTTGGCATTCTCAGTTCAATCTGTGCCCCCTCCTTGATCCCCTCAGTCACTTGTCTGGTCTTGCCCGCCCTCAGTAGACCAAACCTTGTCTCCCAAACATGGAGGCGACTGAGGGACACTTTTTTTTTGTTGCCTGTACATGTTTCAGAGCTACGCATCAATGACCCCCCTGAACCCTCCGAGGAGTTTTGTTCGGAGACTGTACAAAATGTTTCACTCACTCATTGGTTTCTGGATGGGAGGATACAGGAGGTAGACAAAGAACAAAGAATAAAACAGCACGGGAAACAGGCCCTTCGGCCAACGAGCCCGCACCGCCACCCGGATGTTCCCACCTCTACCCGTGATCCCTGTCTATGTTTATAGATCTATGCATTGGAACCCAAATTTAAGACTATTTAGGGAGAATTTGTTTTGCCAATTAGCCTAAGAGCACATCTTTGGGATGTATGAGGAAACCGGAGCACCAGGAGAAAACCCACGTGAGCACGGGGAGAATGCGCAAACTCCCACAGACACAGGTCCCAAATCCATGTATCTGCACAGCACAGCGATAGTCACTGAGCTGTCGTGTTGTCTGTCAAATGGTCCAGGTCAAGCATACACTAACGACGTGAAGCACTAGGATACTCTCGAAACAAATCCAAGAGCAGCCCTCTCACGACCCATCGTGTGTATGCCCTTTGTTAGACAACAAGGTGGACCAAAGCACCTGTAGGATAAAAACAAGTACATCAATATCATCATCTATTTACACACTTCCCAGGGACTCCCAAGGCTCATGATCCCTATTTTAAATCAGTTTTCTATACCCCTCCATTCCCATTCTGTTCATGTGCCCATCTAAGTATTTCTTAAATAACTCCAGAGTACCTGCCTCCACCACTTTACTTGGTAGTGCACTCCATACCCCCACCACCCTCTGTGTGAAAAAGCTCCCTCCAGCATGCTGTTCCACAGCTCCCTCAAAATCCTGAGACGCTAACCGTTTTTCTAAATTGGCCAAACCGAGCAAAAATATCATCCCCCCCATGTCCAGGGTTATTTCTGCGGTTGTCAATTTCGTAGATATCGCTTCTGGCCACTCCGAGTGCGCCTCAATGATCACCAGCCTCCTACTAGCTTTGCAAAATCTGTAGCGGACACACTCCCAGGGCCCCTTTTGGCAGAAAGCAGCAAGTGCTCGCTTTTCCCCTCAACACATGCATTGACTTTCGGCCGTATCTGTGAACAAGCTCTTTTGTCCTCGCTGGGTGTCCTTGGTATAGTTGCTTCTCCTCTCAAGGGAGGGGCACGTGCCCCACAACAGACAGCGATCCAAGCCGGGAATCCCTGACGCTGCGAGGCAGCAGTGTGTGGTGCCATCAGATGGGAAGAGGGGTAAGATGGGCATGAGGGGATACGCGCCCAAATGTGGGCGATGGGGACTAGCTTAGCGATTTCAAATAAAAGGGCAGAGTGGGCCGAAGGGCTTGTTTCCATGCTGTAAACCTCTACATATCAATGAAACCGCCGCCCCAGTGTCTACCTCCAGCAGTGTTTTGACTTTGGGCATCACCTCAGAACCTGCCTTCTTCACCTCAAGCCATTTGACTTCAACTTTGTCCCCTCAGTCTGTTCCAACCTCACAGGCTCCCCCTCCTCCTCCTCTACATTGGCCACTGCCTCCTGGGTTTGACCGCTTTCGCTTTGCCCTCTTTTGGGCCGTACTGCGGTTTCAGCGCATCTCCCGGCACTGGGCTCCCTTTTGTCCAACAACTGGAAACCGTGCGACCTCCCCCTCCCCCCCACCCCACCGTGCGCTGCAGGGCACGACAATTCCTCAGCCCTGGCTCGTTGGCGTTTCTCTGCCAGCTTTGTGTCCCCGCGCACTATCACCCTCCCAATGATGCCCAACACCTTCTTAAACTCTTCAACAAACCGCAAACAAATCGGTCCCTTCGCGCTTTCTTCAAGGAGTCCCCAGTGATCCACGAAGTCACAAGTTTTGGAACAGTCTCGGCCTCCAATCTGGTTCCGCGTGTCATACCTGACCCGTTGCCTTGGTGCAAAAGCTCTCCCCACCCCCCCACCCCCACCGCCGTACGCAACTCTTGGAAACATTTCTCCCAGGTTACAGAAGGTTCTCAAAATGTTGAGAACCTTTGTGCTCAGGAAGACCGGCACAACCGTATTCCGGATTATTAAAATCCTGAACGGTTCGATGTAGACTCAGCCTCTGCATCGAGCATAGGGTGGCACGGTGGGCTAGCACTGCTGCCTCATGGCGCTGGGGAGCCGGGTTCGATTCCGGCCTGGGGTGACTGTTCGTGTGGAGTTTGCACGCTCTGCCCCGTGTCTGCACCGGTTTCCTCCCACACTCCAAAAGATGTGCTGGTCAGGTGCTAAATTTTCCCTCAGTGTAACCCCAACAGGAGTGTGGCGACTGGAGGACTTTTACAGTGACTCCATTGCACTGTTAACGCAAGCTGACTTGTGACATTAATGAATAAACTGTTAAAGTTTAGAAGGTCCCTATCGCACCAAATCTTTCCATCATTTCTCTTTGCCAGTGGTGGGAGTTTTACTGAACAAGGCCCGGAGCCTCTTTTTCTCAAACTGGCCTATCTTTGGACACTAAGGGGCAATTTAGCATGGCCAATCCACCTAACCTGCACATCTTTGGACACTAAGAGGCAATTTAGCATGGCCAATCCACCTAAACAACACATCTTTGGACACTAAGGGGCAATTTATCATGGCCAATCCACCTAACCTGCACATCTTTGGACACTAAGAGGCAATTTAGCATGGCCAATCCACCTAAACAACACATCTTTGGACACTAAGGGGCAATTTATCATGGCCAATCCACCTAACCTGCACATCTTTGGACACTAAGAGGCAATTTAGCATGGCCAATCCACCCAACCTGCACATCTTTGGACACTAAGGGACAATTTAGCATGGCTGATCCACCCAACCTACACATCTTTGGACACTAAAGGGCAATTTAGCATGGCCAATCCACCTAATGTGCACATCTTTGGACACTAAGGGGCAATTTAGCATGGCCAATCCACCTAACCTGCACATCTTTGGACACTAAGGGACAATTTAGCATGGCCAATCCACCTAACCTGCCCCTCTCAGGAGTGTGGAAGGAAACCGGAGCACCCGGTGGAAACCCACGCAGACATGGGGAAGACATGCAAACTCTGCACAGAGAGTGATCCAAGCCGGGGATCGAACCCGGGTCCCCGATGCTGTGAGGCAGCGGTGCCAATCATTGTGCCTCTGTGCCTCCATGCGGTGCAGGACCGATTCACAGTTTGCAACTCAGAAATTGGCAACTGGCACCAAGAATAAGGGGGGAGGGGGAAAGGAATCTTTAATCATCACAGAGAGGGAAAGGATGAGCCTTGGCCAAGCGACCTTTGACCACCCCCATCTCTCAAAAGTCTGAGGGCAGCAGGGAAGAAGCTGTTCTTGAGTTGGTCAGTACGTGACCTCAGACTTTTGTATCTTTTTCCCGATGGAAGAAGGTGGAAGAGAGAATGTCCGGAGTGCGTGGGGATCCTTGATTATGCTTTTCCCCGAGGCAGTGGAAAATGTAGACAGAGTCAATGGGTGGGAGGCTGGTTTACATGACGGATTGGGCTACATTCACAACCCTTTGTGGTTCCTTGCGGTCTTGGGCAGAGCAGGAGCCTAAACCAAGCTGTGATACAACCAGAAAGAATGGTGCATCTGTAAAAGTTGGTGAGAGTTGCAGCGGACACACCAAATGTCTTTCGTCTTCTGAGAAAGTAGGGGTGGTCTTTCTTAACGATAGTGTCAGCACGGGGCATTCAGGACAGGTTGCTCGTGATCTGGAAACTTTCGAAACTTGAAGCTCTCGATTTTTTCGATTCCATCCCAGTTGAAGTGGATAGAGCATGTTCTCCAAGACACTTCCTGAAGTCGCTAACAATCTCCTGCGTTCTAATGACATTGAGGGAGAGATTATTAACACCACACCAGGTTCTCTCTCTGTCTCTCTTTCCTGTATCCCTCTCCGCATTGTTTCCAAAGACCTTTCCTCGGGAGTTTGACACGAATAGTGATTGGGGTGTAAGGCACAGTTAGGAGACTGTTTCTAACTTGGTGTCCCTCCTACAGCAGAAAGCAGCAATAAACCAGCACCTCAACTCATTTTCCTGGTTTTGACATCTCAAAAAATAATTGCTACCCCTTTTCAGGGACGGTTCTGGACGCAATAGTGGATTGACCTTGGGAAAATGGCTTATAGAGAGAGTGTACTCTGCATCCACCTCTCTGAATGTGGAGTCTCCCTCGTTTTTCAGACCACGGGGGCTTGGTCAAGCACGCAGGGTGCCTCCTTCTCTGCGTGGTCACCCTCGCCACCCCCGTCAACATCTTCCTCATCCAAGAGAGCACCACGACTTATGTAAGCCCACCCTACTGCGACTGGCCTTGTAATCCCACATATTCACAATCCACCTAACTTTCACATCTTTGGACACTAACGGGTAATTTAGCATCGCCAATCCACCTAACCTGCACATCTTTGGACACTGAGATGCAATTTAGCATGGCCAATCCACCTAACCTACACATCTTTGGACACTGAGATGCAATTTAGCATGGCCAATCCACCTAACCTGCACATCTTTGGACACTGAGATGCAATTTAGCATGGCCAATCCACCTAACCTGCACATCTTTGGACACTGAGATGCAATTTAGCATGGCCAATCCACCTAACCTACACATCTTTGGACACTAAGGGATAATTTAGCATGGCCAATCCACCCTAACCTACACATCTTTGGACACTGAATGCAATTTAGCATGGTCAATCCACCTAACCTACACATCTTTGGACACTAAGGGATAATTTAGCATGGCCAATCCACCTAACCTACACATCTTTGGACACTAAGGGGCAATTTAGCATGGCCAATCCACCTAACCTGCACATCTTTGGACACTAAGGGATAATTTGGCATTGTCAATCCACCTAACCTACACATCTTTGGACACTAAGGGGCAATTTAGCCTGGCCAATCCACCTAACCTGCACATCTTTGGACACTAAGGGATAATTTGGCATTGTCAATCCACCTAACCTGCACATCTTTGGACACTAAGGGGCAATTTAGCATGGCCAATCCACATAATCTGCACATCTTTGGACACTAAGGGGCAATTTAGCATAGCCAATCCACTTAACCTACACGTCTTTTGGACTGTGGAAGGGAACTGGAGCACCTGGAGGAAACCCATGCAGACATGTGGAGAATGTGCAAACTTCACGCAGACAGCGGCCCAAGCTAGGAATACGGACCATTTGGCCTATCGAGTCTGTATTGACCATAATCCCACCCCCAGGCCATACTACCTCTCCCAATAACCCCACACATCTTCCCTGCTAATCTCTTTGACACTATGGGTCAATTTAGCATGGTCTCACAGTCCCTGTCACTAGTGTGAACTGTGTGCTTTTTGAGTGGGGAGGTATCTGAAGAGGGAAAAGTGTGTCTTCTGGCAAGCAAAGAGATCTATTTGGGTTGTTGGGCGGATGCAAAAGATTCAGACCAGCAGAAGACAAAGTATTCACGCAGAGTGCTGGAAATGTAGCTATGGAGAACACTGAGGTATAGGGTTGCAAATTGGGAAGTATTGTAGTAGATAGGGAGGATGTGCTAGAAATTCTCGAGGGTTTGAAGTTGGATAAGTCCCCTGGGCCGGACGGGATTTACCCTAGGATTCTCTGGGAGGCAAGAGAGGAGATTGCAGAGCCTCTGGCTCTGATCTTCAGGTCCTCGTTGGTTACGGGTGTGGTTCCGGAGGACTGGAGGATAGCGAATGTGGTCCCATTGTTTAAGAAGGGGAAGAGAGACCTTCCAGGGAATTATAGGCCAGTGAGTCTTACTTCTGTTGTGGGCAAGGTATTGGAGAGAATTATTAGGGATAGGATTTATAGTTATTTAGAGAGAAATGAATTGATTGGGGATAGTCAGCATGGTTTCGTGAAGGGTAGGTCATGCCTTACTAACCTCATTGAGTTTTTTGAGAAAGTGACCAGAGAGGTGGATGGGGGTAAGGCGGTTGATGTAGTATATATGGACTTTAGTAAGGCGTTTGATAAGGTGGCCCATGGAAGACTTCTACAGAAAATGCAGATGTGTGGAATAGAGGGTGATTTAGCTAATTGGATTAGGAATTGGCTGGCAGATAGAAGACAGAGGGTGGTGGTTGATGGGAGATATTCATCGTGGAGTTCGGTGACGAGTGGTGTGCCTCAGGGGTCTGTTTTGGGGGCCCCTGCTGTTTGTAATTTTTATAAATGATCTGGATGAGGGTATTGAGGGATGGATCAGTAAATTTGCAGATGACACTAAAGTTGGTGGAGTGGTAGATAGTGAAGAGGGGTGTTATAGTTTACAGAGTGACTTGGACAAGTTGCAGAGCTGGGCCGAGAGGTGGCAAATGGAGTTTAAGGTGGAAAAGTGTGAGGTAATGCACTTTGGCAGGAACAATAAATGTGTAGAGTATAGGGCTAATGGTAGGGCTCTTAATAGTGTTGAGAGAACAGAAGGATCTTGGTGTATGTGTCAATAGATCCCTGAAAGTAGGCAGTCAAGTGGATAAAGTTGTTAAGAAGGCATATGGAGTATTAGCTTTTATTGGTAGGGGGATTGAATTTAGGAGCCGCAGCATCATGTTGCAACTGTACAAAACTCTAGTGCGGCCGCACTTGGAGTATTGTGTGCAGTTCTGGTCCCCACATTATAAGAAAGATGTGGAGGCATTGGAGAGGTACAGAGGAGGTTTACCAGGATGTTGCCTGGTATGGAGGGCAGGTCCTATGAAGAGAGGTTGAAGGATTTGAGGTTGTTTTCGTTAGAAAGGAGGCGGCTAGGAGGGGATCTTATTGAAGCATATAAGATGATTAGAGGTTTAGATAGGGTGGACAGTGATAGCCTTTTTCCTAGGATGGAGAAAGCTAGCACGAGGGGACACAACTTTAAATTAAGGGGTATGAGTGATAGGACGGATATCAGAGGTAGTTTCTTTACTCAAAGAGTGATTAGGGAGTGGAATGCCCTGCCTGCAGCTGTTGTAGATGCGCCAAGTTTGGTGGCGTTTAAGAGGTTAATTGATAAGTATATGGAAGAGAAGGGAATGGTTTAGTTTGGAGGGGCATTGCTTTTTATTTTGGTCGGCACAACATCGAAGGCCGAAGGGCCTGTTCTGTGCTGTAATGTTCTATGTTCTATGTTCTATAAAGGCCGTTCAGGAGGTAATGAGTTCAAAAAATTAATCACAAAGTTAAAACCCTTTTGCGGAGAAGCTAAACTTCTGTTCTTCCCTTTATTCGTCGGGGTACTGAGTACAAGAGTCAAAGAACAAAGAACAAAACAGCACGGGAAACAGGCCCTTCGGCCCAACGAGCCCGCGCCGCCACCCCGATGTTCCCACCTCTACCCGTGATCCCTGTCAATGTTTATAGATCTATGGATTAAAAACCAAATTTGAGACAATTTAGGGAGAATTTGTTTTGCCAATTAGCCTAAGAGCACATCTTTGGGATGTGGGAGGAAACCGGAGCACCCGGAGAAAACCCACGCAAGCACGGGGAGAATGCGCAAACTCCCACAGACACAGGCCCAAATCCATGTATCTGCACAGCACAGCGATAGTCACTGAGCTGTCGTGTTGCCCATCAAATGGTCCAGGTCAAGCGTACACTAACGACGTGAAGCACTAGGATACTCTCGAAAAAAATCCAAGAGCAGCCCTCTCACGACCCATCGCGTGTATGTCCCTCGTTAGACAACAAGGTGGACCAAAGCACCTGTAGGATAAAAACAAGTACATCAATATCATCATCTATTTACACACTTCCCAGGGACTCCCAAGGCTCATGATCCCTATTTTAAATCAGTTTTCTATACCCCTCCATTCCCATTCTGTTCATGTGCCCATCTAAGTATTTCTTAAATAACTCCAGAGTACCTGCCTCCACCACTTTACTTGGCAGCGCATTCCATACCCCCACCACCCTCTGTGTGAAAAAACTCCCTCTCGTCAGGATGTTACGTTGCAGCTTTATAAAACTTTGGTTTGGCCGCACTTTGGAGCACTGCGTTCAATTCTGCTCGCCACATTACAGGAAGGATGTGGAGGCTTTGGAGAGGGTGCAGAAGAGGTTTACCAGGAGGCTGGAGAGACTTGGGTTGTTTCCTATGGAGGCTGAGGGGAGACCTGGTGGGGACGGTGGCTCAGAGGGTTAGCACTGCTGCCTCACAGTGCCAGGGACCCGGGTTCGAATCCCGGCTCGGGTCACTGTCTGTGAGGCGTCCGCACATTCTCCCCGTGTCTGCGTGGGTTTCCTCGAGGTGCTCCGGTTTCCTCCCACAGTCCGAAAGATGTGCTGGTTAGCTGATAAATTCTCCCTCAACGTAACCCGAGCAGGAGTGTGGCCACCAGGGGGATTTTCACAGTAACTCCATTGCAGTGTTAACGCAAGCTTAGCAATCGATGGGATTACGAGAGGCAGAGGTCAGAAATCTTTTTTTCCCCAGAGTTGAATTACTTAAGTTGAGAGGGAAAAGCGTTCAAAGGAGATGTGAGGGGTAAGTATTTTTACGCGGGGAGTGGGAGGTGAATGGACCGTGTTGCTAGGGATGGGGGTGGAGGCAGATATGATGGGAGAAGGGGGTTAACAATCAGACATAAGAACATAAGAAATAGGAGCAGGAGTCGGCCATCCAGCCCCTCGAGCCTGCCCCGCCATTCAATAAGATCATGGCTGATCTGAAGTGGATCAGTTCCACTTTCCCGCTTTCTCCTCAATTCCCTTGTCTATCAGAAACCTATTGACCCGTGACTTCAATATATTCAGCGAGGGAGCTTCCAACACTTCAATAAGCAGAGAATTCCAGGGATTCACCACCCTTTCAGTGAAGAAATTCCTCCTCAACTCCGTTCGAAACTGCCCCTCCTTATTTTCAGGTTGGGCCCTTTTGTTCTGCTATCCTTTCTAAGCAGGAAGAATCTCTCTACCTCTATCCTATCTTTGTTATCTTGTATGTCTCTGTAAGATCCCCCCCCCCCCCCCCCTCAGCCTTCTAAACTCCAACGAGTACAGGCCCAGTCTATTCAGTCTCACTTCATAAACCAATCTCACTTCATAAACTTGGAGTATTGTGCGCAGTTCTGGTCGCCTCACTATAGGAAGGATGTAGAAGCTATTGAAAGAGTGCAGAGGAGATTTACAGGGATGCTGCCTGGATTGGGAGGCAGGCCTTATGAAGATAGATTGAGGGAGCTGGGACTCTTCTCCCTGGAGAGAGACAAAGGTTGAGAGGCGACCTGATAGAGGTTTATAAAATGTTGAGAGGAATAGATAGGGTGGACTCTCAGAGACTATTTCCCCGAGCTGAAATGGTCACTACGAGAGGACACAGATTTAAGGTGCAGGGAAGCAAATACAGAGGGGATGTTAGGGGTAAGTTTTTCACTCAGAGGGTGGTGAGTGAATGGAATCGGCTGCCGTCGGTGGTGATGGTAGAGGCGAACACGCTTTTAAGAGACTTCTGGATGAATATATGGGAACTAACGGGATAGGGGGTTATAGATAGGTCTGTGGCTTGGTGGGTATAGATGTGATCGGTGCAACTCGTGGGCCGAAGGGCCTGTTTGTGCTGTAGTGTTCTATGTTCTAACCCCCTCATTTCCGGGATCAGCCTGGTGAACCTTCTCTGTAGCCCCTCCGAGGCCAATATATCCTTCCGCAAATAAGGGGACTGAAACTGCACACAGTACTCCAGTTGCGGCCTCACCAGTACAATTGCAGCAAGACCTCCCTGCTTTTATATTCTATCCCCCTCGCTATAAAGGCCAACGTCCCATTCGCCTTCCTGATCACCCGCTGCGCCTGCAGACTGGGTTTTTGTGATTCGTGCGCAAGGACGCCCAGATCCCTCTGCACCCGTAGCACGCTGCAGCTTTTCACCCGAAGGGGCTTTTAGATAAGCACACAAATATACAAGGGATAGGAGCAAGGGCAGGCAGAAGGGATGTTGGGTCACGTTGAGCACAACTTGATGGGTGAAAGATCCTGTTCCTGTGCTTGTACTGTCCTATGTATAACGGCAAATGCATTACAAACCTCATCTTCTTACTAACCCCCTCCCTGCACACTCGCCTGCAAAAAGGGAGCCTGAAACCATAATGTTTCACACAAGATCCACGGTCTTTTCCATCCTCCGTCCCTCACCCACAGGCAGGTGGGTCAAAATTCCGCCCCACACGTCCATCGACTCCTGGCTGATGGAAATAGTTTCTCTCAGTTACCCAAACATTCCCATCAATATACTTTTAAAACTTCATTCATATTGCTGCTTAACGGACTAAATTCCTGTGTGTCTGTGAGCGTGTGTGTGTGTGTGTGTGTAGAGAGTGTGTGTGTGTAGAGAGTGTGTGTGGTGGTGTGTGTGTGTGTGTGTGTGTGTAGAGAGTGTGTGTGTGTTGTGTGTGAGAGAGTTGTTGTGTGTGTGTGTGTGTGTAGAGAGTGTGTGTGTGTGGTGTGTAAGTAGTGTGTGTGTGTGTGTGTGTAGAGAGTGTGTGTGTGTGTGTTAGAGAGTGTGTGTGTGTGTGTGTGTGTGTGTGTAGAGTGTGTGTGTGTGTGTAGAGAGAGTGTGTGTGTGTGTAGAGAGAGAGTGTGTGTGTGTGGAGTGTGTAGAGAGTGTGTGAGTGTTTGAGTGTGAGTGTTTGAGTGTGAGTGTGTGTGTGTGTGGAGAGAGTGTGTGGTGTGTGTAGAGTGTGTGTGTAGAGAGTGTGTGTGTGTAGAGAGAGTGTGTAGAGAGTGTGTGAGTGTTTGAGTGTGAGTGTTTGAGTGTGAGTGTGTGTGTGTGTGGAGAGAGTGTGTGAGTGTTTGACTGTGACTGTGTGTGTGTGTGTGTATGTAGTGTTGTGAGTGTCAGTGTGTGTGTGTGTAAGTGAGTGTCTGAGTGTGTGTGTATGTGTGAGGTTGTGAGTGTGAGTGTGTGTAAGTGAATGAGTGAGTGTCTGAGTGTGAGTGTGAGTGTGCGTGTGTGTGTGAGTGAGTGTCTGAGTGTGTGTGTGTGTGTATGTGTGAGGTTGTGTGAGTGTGTGTTGATGATGTGTCTGAGTGCATGTGTGTGTGTGTGAGTGTCTGAGTGCGAGTGTGTGTGTATGTGATTATGAGTGTGTGCGTGTGTGTGTCTGAGTGTGAGTTCGTGTGTGTGTGAGATTGTGAGTGTGTATGTGAGACTGTGTGTGTGTATGTGTGTGTGTGTGAGTGTGAGATTGTGATTGTCTGTGTGAGAATGTGTGTGTGTGATTATGAGAGTGTGTGAGAGTGTGTCTGTGAATGTGTGTGTCTGTGTGTGAGATTGTGAGTGTGTGTGTGTGAGAGAGTGTGTGTGTGATTGTGAGTGTGTGTGAAAGAGTGTGTGCGAGTGTGTGTCTGTGTGTGTGTGATTGTGTGTGCACATGTGGGTGTGTGTGAGAGAGTGTGTGCGAGTGTGTGTCTGTGAGTATGTGTGTATGTGTGTGATAATGAGTGTGTGTGTGAGTGACTGAGTGCTTGAGTGTGTGTGTGTCTGTGTGTGAATGTGCATGTGTGTGCACCTGTGTGTGTGTGCATCATACAGACACACACACACATATATACACACACACACATACAATTACCCCGGACATTCTCTCTTCCACCTTCTTCCGTCAGGGAAAAAGATACAAAAATCTGAGGTCTCGTACCGACCGACTCAAGAACAGCCTCTTCCCTGCTGCTGTCAGACTTTTGAATGGATCTACCTTGCATTAAGTTGATCTTTCTCTACACCCTAGCTATGACTGTAACACTACATTCTGCACCCTCTCCTTTCCTTCTCTATGAATAGTATGCTTTGTCTGTTTCACACACAAGAAACAATACTTTTCACTCTATCCCCAATACATGTGACAACAATAAATTAAATCAAATAAAAAAAATTAACTTAACCTTTCTCTACACCCTAGCTGTGACTGTAATGCTACACTCTTCACCCTCTCCTTCTCCCCAATGTACTCGATGTTCTTTGTCTGTATAACACTCAAGAAACAATGCTTTTCACGGTGTCTCAATACACATGACAATAATAAATCAAAATCAAATTGAACACACACACACATACACAGACACACACTCACATTGACACACATATCACACAGATAGACAGACAGACAGACACACAGATTCACACACCTATACACAGGCACTCAGTTATTACACAGATAGACATATACATAGACTCACATGGACAGGCACATTCACATATATACACAGACACACACATATACACACTCACATCACATATATATACAGACACATGCATGTACACACTCATTCATGCATATACACAGATACACATATAAACACTCACGTTCACTTATATACACAGACACACACATGTATACACTCACATTCATGTATATACACATATACACAGACATATACACACTCATTCACATATATACACAGATACACACATGTACACACTCATTCACATATATACACAGATACACACATGTACACAGTCACATGACATATATTCACAGACACACACATATACACACTCACATCACATATATACATAGACACACACATATACACTCACATTCACATATATACACAGCACACACACATATACACAGACACATGCATGTACACACTCATTCACGCATATACACAGACACACATATATCCACTCATGTTCACTTATATCAACAGATACACACATGTACACACTCACATCACATATATACACAGACACACACATATACACACTCACACTCACATATATACACAGCACACACACTCACATTCACATATATACACAAATACACACATGTACACACACACATATATATATATATATACATACATACACAGACACACACATTTACGCACTCACATTCACCTATATACATAGACACACACACACACACACACACACAGACCATGGGCAGTTGAGGAGAACTACCTTGATTTCCCAGAATGTGGAGTTAGCTTGGGAACCAGGAGGGAGTCACAGCACAGCTGAAACCCAGGACTTAATCTTATGCATCATTAAGCACTCAGAAGCAAGCCAGCGTCTCTCATATACATCATCCATGCTTAGTAAACATAATGATGACATTAGATTAGTAATTTGAAATGAATTTTCTTTTTATAGGGAAACTGAGGATTCCTTGAAAAAAAGTCAATTACCTGCGAAGTGTAGCATTTATGAGTTTTTCTGCTGAGAGATGCAGAGGAGCGTTAACTGCATCAGAAGCTTGAGAGAGTTGATGGATCTGGAATATTTTCTCACAATTTCAAGCCTGTATCACTGCCATCCATCATCAGCCATCTTAAGCTTTGCAATGACATTCCTTTGCAACACTGGAATTACCATATTGCCATCTTGTTTTTGGAGATAAGATCCCATCTTAAAGGGACAGCGCTGTGTGTTTGATCGCAGCCTCGCTGTTAGATTTCACGGGCTTGGGCTCGAGGGTCTGTCCCTCACGGACACACACCCACACAGATATACATACACACACACACACACAGATATACACACACACACTCAGATAACACACACACACACAGATAACACACACACACAGATATACACACCACACTCAGATATACACACACACACACGATTACACACACACACACAGATATACACACACACACTCAGATATACACACACACACACACACACACTGATACACACACACGCACACACACAGATATACACACACACTCAGATATACACACACACACACACAGATACACACACACTGATATACACACACACACACACAAACACACACATACAGTATACACACACACAGATATTACACACACAAACACGCACAAACACACACCACCCACAGTATCACACACACACACAGATATACACACACAACACAACACACACACACACATATACACACACAAACACACACACACACATACACAATCAGATATACTCACACTTTCACACATATACAAACACACACAGACACACTCACACATACACACACACATCTCTTACACAATCAGATAGACTCACACGCACACACACACACACACTCAGATACACTCACACGCACACACCACACACACACACAGATACACACACACACACACACAACTCTCACACAATCAGATATACTCACACCTCACACACATACAAACATGCACACACACACACAGATATACACACACACACAAAACGGATACACTCACACTTTCACACATACAAACACACGCAGACACATTCACACATATACACACACACACAATCAGGTACACTCACACTTTCACATATATACAAACACACACAGACACACACACACACACACACACATCTCTCACACAATCAGATAGACTCACACGCACACACACATACACACTCAGATACACTCACACGCACACACACACACACACATACACACACACAAAAACACAGACACACAGATATACAGATTCTCACACAATCAGATACACTCACATTTTCACACATATAAACACACATACGCTCTCACACTCAGATATACTCACATTCTCACACACATACAAACACACACAGATACACACATACGCACACAAACTCTCACACAATCAGATACACTCTCTCACACACACACACACACACACACACACACACAGACCCACACACACATTCACACTCTGACACATACAAACACAAAGGCCTCTCACACAATCAGATACACTCACACCCTCACACACATACAAACACACACACACACTTACACAATCAGATACACTCACACCATCACACACATACAAACACACACACTCACACAATCAGATACACACACACACTCTCACACACAATTGGATACACTGACACTGTCACACACATATGAACACACACACAAACAGACACATTCACACTCTCTCACACACGCAAACATTGCTGTGGTACTCTGGAGTCACATGTAGGCCAGACTGGAGTAAGGACGGCAGATTTCCTTCCCTAAAGAGAACCGGATGGGTTTTTCCTGACAATGGTTTCATCAATACATTCTTAATTCCAGATATTTTTATTGAATTTAAATTCCACCATCTGCCGTGGCGGGATTTGAATCTGGGTCCCCAGAACATTAGCTGAGTTTCTGGGTTAATAGTCTAGCGATAATACCACGAGGCCATCGACACCCCAGTATAGAGGGAGAACAGCGAAGGTTTACCAGGCTGATTCCTGGGATGGCAGGTCTGTCACATGAGGAGAGACTCAGTCGGTTAGAATTATATTCACTGGAGTTTAGAAGAGAGAGAGGAGATCTCATAGAAACTTATAAAATTCTAACAGGGTTAGACAGGGTAGATTCAGAAAGAATGTTCCCGATGGTGGGGGGAGTCCAGATTTACTATTGTCACATGTATTGGGATACAGTGAAAAGTATTGTTTGATTTATTATTGTCACATGTATTGGGATACAGTGAAAAGTATTGTTTGATTTATTATTGTCACATGTACTGGGATACAGTGAAAAGTATTGTTTGATTTATTATTGTCACATGTATTGGGATACAGTGAAAAGTATTGTTTGATTTATTATTGTCACATGTATTGGGATACAGTGAAAAGTATTGTTTGATTTATTATTGTCACATGTATTGGGATACAGTGAAAAGTATTGTTTGATTTATTATTGTCACATGTATTGGGATACAGTGAAAAGTATTGTTTGATTTATTATTGTCACATGTATTGGGATACAGTGAAAAGTATTGTTTGATTTATTATTGTCACATGGATTGGGATACAGTGAAAAGTATTGTTTGATTTATTATTGTCACATGGATTGGGATACATTGCTTGCGAGCTATACAAACAAAGCATACCATTCATGGAGAAGGAAAGGACAGAGTGCAGAAAATAGTGTTACAGTCATAGCTCGGGTGCAGAGAAAGATCAACTTAATGTGAAATAGGTGTATTTAAAAGTGTGACAGCAGAGGGGAAAAAGATGTTCTTGAGTCGGTTGGTACGTGACCTCAGACTTTTGTATCTTTTTCCTGACGGAAGAAGGTGGGGTGTGTGGGGTTCTTAATTATGCCGGCTGTTTTTTCCCGAGGCAGTGGGAAGTGTAGACTGAGTCAATGGATGGGAAGCTGGTTTGTAGGATGGATTGGGCAACATTCATGACTCTTTGTAGTTCCTTGTGGTCTTGGGCAGAGCAGGAGCCCATACCGAGCTGCAATACAACCAGAAAGAATGCTTCCTATGGTGCATCTGGGGATCTGGGTTCGAAACCCGCTACAACAGATGGAACTTAAATTTGAATTCATAAAAAAAAATCTGGAATTAAGAATCTACTGATGAAACCATTGTCGGAAAAATCCATCCGGTTCCCTTCGGGGAAGGAAATCTGCTGTCCTTACCCCGGTCTTGCCTACATGTGACTCCAGAGAACCACAGCAATGGGGTTAACTCTCAATTACAACTAGGGATGGGCAATAATTACTGGCCCAGCCAGCGAAACCCAAGTCCTACAAATCAATAACAAAAAAAAGCGGGATGAGTTTTATTGAATTTGATGATCAGTCATGAACATAATTAATAGCAGAGCAGGTTCAAGGGGCTGAATAGCCTCCCCCTATTTATCATAGAATCTACAGTGCAGAAGGAGGCCATTTGGCCCATCGAGTCTCCACTGACAACAATTCCACACCGGCCCTATTCCCGCAACCCACATATTTATTCTACGAATCTCCCTGACTAAGGGACAATTTAGCATGGCCAATCCACCTAACCTGCACATCTTTGGACACTGAGGGACAATTTAACATGGCCAATCCACCTAACATGCACATCTTTGGAAACTAAGGGACAATTTAGCATGGCCAATCCACCTAACCCGCACATCTTTGGACAGTAAGGGGCAATTCAGCACGGCCAATCCACCATAACCTGCACATCTTTCGAAACTAAGGGGCAATTTAGCATGGCCAATCCACCAACGTGCACATCATTGGATACTAAGGGACAATTTAACATTGCCAATCCACCTAACCGGCACATCTTTGGACACTAAAAGACAATTTAGCATGGCCAATCCACCTAACCTGCACATCTTTGGACACTATGGGACAATTTAGCATGGCCAATCCACCTAACCTGCACATCTTTGGACACCGAGGGACAATTTAGCATGGCCAATCCACCTAATCTGCACATCTTTCGGACTGTGGGAGGAAACCGGAACCCCAGGCAGGCACAAGGAGAACTTTCAGACTCCGCACAGACAGTGACCTGAGCCGGGAATCGAACCCTGGCGCTGTGAGGCAGCAAGCGCTAACCACCGCGATTGAGTTACACGGTCAAGTGGCACAGAAGACCTGAGCAAAATACTGTGGGAGTCTGAAATAAGGAACGGAAAAACGCTGGGAAACCTCAGCGGGTCTGACAGCACTGGTGGGGAGGGAATGGAAGCAATATTTCGAGTCTGGGTTCCCACTGTCAGACCCGCTGAGATTTTCCAGCATTTTCTGTTTGAGATTCCAGCAGGGATTTAACTGCGATCTTACGGATCCCAATTGGGGGTCACTCTCTCTCTCTGTCTTTTCGAAGGAAGAGTCCCCAAGCTTTTGTACTTAATAACTTGTTAGAAAATTGCTTTCACTGCATGTGAACATTCTGCGATTTGTCTCTCTCTCTTTCTCTCTCTCTCTGCGCTAGCTCTGTCTAACACAGCTCCGGGCAAAAGACTCTGTAAATCATGAATTACCCTGTCACTTCATCGGCACAGCTAGTGCGGCAAAATGAACGAATTAAAGGCCATTTCCTCCCTCCCCCACCCGGCCTTCACAGCATCAAAAACCTGCCCTCTGCGAGGGAGAAGAAAGGTCCTCCGCTTCTTTGTGATGTCTCTATTAAAAACCCCAGCAGGGGGGCCGGCGGGAGGATAATGCGAACTCCCCCAGTGCGGCGTACGTCGCAGTAGGCAGCCGACTACTGTAGGGGGGGGGCGGTTCTTGTCACTTGGGACGCGGGGCAATGGTACGGCAGCAAATATTGCAAGGCCACGGAAAAAACCCTTAATAGTGTTGATGAACAGAGGGATCTTGGTGTATATGTGCATAGATCCCTGAAAGTTGACAATCAAGTCGATAAGGTTGTTAAGAAGGCATGTTTATTTTATTGGTAGGGGGATTGAATTTTGGAGCCGCAACGTCATGTTGCAACTGTACAAAACTCTAGTGCGGCCGCACTTGGAGTATTGTGTACAGTTCTGGTCCCCGCATTATAAGAAAGATGTGGAGGCATTGGAGAGGGTACAGAGGAGGTTTACCAGGATGTTGCCTGGTATGGAGGGCAGGTCTTATGAAGAGAGGCTGAGGGATTTGAGGTTGTTTTCGTTAGAAAGAAGGCGGCTAAGAGGAGACCTTATTGAAACATATAAGATGATCAGAGGTTTAGATAGGGTGGACAGTGATAGCCTTTTTCCTAGGATGGAGAAAGCTAGCACGAGGGGACACAGCTTTAAATTAAGGGGTATGAGTTATAGGACGGATATCAGAGGTAGGTTCTTTACTCAGAGGGTGGTAAGGGTATGGAATGCCCTGCCTGCTGCAGTTGTAAATGCACCAAGTTTGGTGGCATTTGAGAAGTTAGTAGATAACTTTATGGATGAAAAGGGAATGGTTTAGGTTAGAGGGTCACTGCTTGTTCCTAATTGGTCGGCGGACCATCGAAGGCCGAAGGGCCTGTTCTGCGCTGTAATGTTCTATGTTCTATGTTCTAAGGGACAATTTAGCATGGCCAATCCACCTAAGCTGCACATCTTTGGACACTAAGGGGCAATTTAGCATGGCCAATCCACCTAACCTGCACATCTTTGGACACTAAGGGACAATTTAGCATGGCCAATCTCCCTAACGTATACATCTTTGGACACTAAGGGACAATTTAGCATGGTCAATCCACCTATCTTACACTTCTTTGGACACTGAAGGACAATTTAGCATGGCCAATCCATCAAACCTACACATCTTTGGACATTAAGGGGCAATTTAGCACGGCCAATCCACCTAACCTACACATCTTTGGACATTAAGGGGCAATTTAGCATGGCCAATCCACCTAACCTGCACATCTTTGGAAACCGGAGCACCCGGAGGAATCCCACCCATAAGGAGAAGGTGCAAACTCCACACAGACAGTGACCCAAACTAGGAATCGAGCCCGGGTCCCTGGTGCTGTGAGGCATCAGTGCTAACCCACTGTGCCACCTTGACGATATTCCTGTATAAGTCACTTGTTTTTGGTCGGGTTATCCTGTGCCAGTGCGGAACTGAGATAATTTCTCTGGTTTTGTGTGGAAAATGCGCATCTTTCCTCCATCCTCTGAACATTTAACCTCTCTTCTGAAGGAAGAAGACATGGCTAAATATCTACTAATGGGCCTGGCAGTCAATAATTCCGGATAACCCCGAGTGCCATTTCGCAATGGAATTCAGCATGGTATCTGCTCGCGTGTACGAAAATCAAGTTCATTTCGCTGTTCGCGTTGCAAGCAGGCTGACATTAACACTGCAGTGAAGTTGCTGTGAAAATCACCGCACTCCTGTGCGGGTTACACCGAGGGAGAATTTAGCACCTAACCAGCGGGTCTTTCGGGCAGTGGGAGGAAACCCACGCAGACACGGGGAGAAGGCGCCAATCCCGCACAGACAGTGGTCCGTGTTGGGGTTCGAACCCTGGTGCTGTGAGACAGCAGTGCGAACCCACTACGCGCCACCTGTAAACTAAGGAAGTAAAGAACAGTGCTCGTTTTACTCCTTATCTTTGAAAGTGGGTTCAAACATGCACGAAAGCAAGGGTTAATTTCATCCAGCATGAAACTTTTAACTTCGGGGGCAAAGTAGAAATGATCGAGAGCTTCAAGTTTCTAGGTGTCCAGGTCACCGACAAGTTGTCCTGGTCCTTCCAGGTCAATGCACTAGTTAAGAAAATCTACGAACGCCTCTACTTTCTCAAGAGGCTAAGAAAATTCGGCATGCCCGCTACAACTCTCACCAACTTTTACAGATGCACAGCGTTCGTCCGAATGGATCACAGCTTGGGATGGGCTCCTGCCCTGCCCAAGACCGCAAGGAACTACAAAGATTCACGAACCATCACGCAAACCAGCCTCCTGTCCATTGACTCCGTCTACGCTTCCCGCTGCCTCGGGGAAAAGCAGCCCAAAACCCCCATGCACCCCGGACGTTCTCTCTTCCACCTTCTTCCGTTGGGAGAAAGATACAGAAGTCTGAGGACTCTGACCCACTGCGGTGGTGTCATGGGCAAACTTGAAAATGGACATGGAGTGGAATTTGGTCACCGTTGCACCGAGGCATTTCGGAGTAAAACTGCTCCTCATATTGTTACAAGTACCTGTCTCCAGTTGTCTATCCTCTTGCACACGATATCCTCTCTCATTGCGGTTTGGAACCCCAGCAATCCCTCACCTCTTCAATCAACAAACTTAATTTGATTTGAGTAATGAAAGGTGTAGGTACTTTAATGGATACAAACTGTGTTCTGGTGCTTCAATGTATAAATCACCCCTTAGTGTCCAAAGATGTGTAGGTTAGGGGGATTGGCCATGCTAAATTGTCCCTTAGTGTCCAAAGATATGCGGGTTAGGTGGATTGGCCATGCTAAATTGCCCCTTAGTGTCCAAAGATGTGCAGATTATGTGGATTAGCCATGCTAAATTGCCCCTTAGTGTCCAAAGATGTGCAGATATGTGGATTGGCCATGCTAAATTGCCCCTTAGTGTCCAAAGATGGTTAGGTTAGGGTGATTGGCCATGATAAATTGCCCTTATTGTCCAAAGATGTGCAGGTTGGGGGATTGGCCATGCTAAATTGTCCCTTAGTGTCCAAAGATGTGCGGGTTAGGTGGATTGGCCATGCTAAATTGCCCCTTAGTGTCCAGAGATGTGCGGTTAGGTGGATTGGCCATGCTAAATTGCCCCTTAGTGTCCAAAGATGTGCAGATTATGTGGATTGGCCATGCTAAATTGCCCCTTAGTGTCAAAGATGTGCAGATTATGTGGATTGGCCATGCTAAATTGCCCCTTAGTGTCCAAAGATGGATAGGTTAGGGTGGATTGGCCATGATAAATGCCCCTTAGTGTCCAAAGATGTGCAGGTTAGGGTGGATTGGCCATGCTAAATTGTCCCTTAGTGTCCAAAGATGTGAAGGTTAGGGTGGATTGGCCATGCTAAATTGTCCCTTAGTGTCCAAAGATGTGCAGGTTAGGGTGGATTGGCCATGCTGAAAGTATGAGGTTATAGGGTTTACAGAGATACAGTGGCAGAGAGGACCAAGGCAGGGTATTCTGTCAGAGAGCCAGCACAGACCAGGGGCTGAATGGCCTCCTTGGGCACTGCAGGTGTTGTACAAGTCTGGGCACTTCTAGTTGGGGGCTGAACATCAGGCCGGAGAAGCTGGAGGGGAGAGGAACGGAGGGAGAGGGGGGGGAATGGGTCTGTGTGCAAACTCCCAGTCTAAACTTTTGCTCCCAGCTTCACCCAGAAAGGAGACAGTGTGAGGTAACACCACCACCATGTGGCCACTCTGAAAACTGCAGCAGAGTCAGTGCAGGCTCCCAACCCTGTGCAGACATCACTCCCTACTGGTGAAATGAAATATTGCAGGAGCACGGCGCAGCCCAAACATTCTGTCTCAGAATGAAGTTTTATTGAGCATTGTAAAATAGGCTGCACTGTGGCACGGTGAGTTAGCACTGCTGCCTCACAACAGACAGAGACCAGGGTTCGATTCCCCGCTGGGGGTCACTGTCTGTGTGGAGTTTGCACATTCACCCCGTGTCTGCGTGGGTTTCCCCCCGGTGCTCCGGTGTCACCCCTACAGTGCAAAGATGCATGCTTTCGGCGGATTGGCCATGCTAAATTGTCCCTTAGTGTCCAAAGATGTGTAGGTTAGGTGGATTGGCCATGCTAAATTGTCCCTTAGTGTCCAAAGATGTGTAGGTTAGGTGGATTAGAGGGGACAATATGTATGGATATGGGGCCTAGGTGGGATTGTGATTGGTGTGGATTTGATGGGCCAAATGGCCTCTTTCTGTGCTGTAGGGATCCTATGATTGAATTCAAAGATGTGCAGGTTAGGTAGATTGACCATGCTAAATTGCCCCTTAGTGTCCAAAGATGTGCAGGTTAGGTGGATTGACCATGCTAAATTGTCCCTTAGTGTCCAAAGATGTGCAGGTTAGGTGGATTGGCCATGCTAAATTGCCCTTAGTGTCCAAAGATGTGCAGGTTAGGTGGATTGGCCATGCTAAATTGCCCCTTAGTGCCCAA